>ATSW01111550.1:0-10626 GCA_000444245.1 Botryllus schlosseri
ATGAAGAGTCAGCTCTCACTCGACTTTGGAAACGAAATTACCACCCACATAGTTCAGTGACAAACTTAAAACTTATTACAGCGGTCGATACTAACATTAAGACTTACTGTGCCAAATATCATGACCGATCTCGGTATGGAACATCGTCAAAATCAATGGAGACCAATACCGGCTTTTGAGTAAAATCTGTTTGCTGTACAATGTACATGATAGATCAGCACACACTGAACTTCGGAAACGAAATTACCACCCTTATCTTTGAGTAGCAAGCCTGAAACTTGGAGCAGTGCTGAATACTACCTTCACGACATATCGTACCAAGTTTCAAGAATTATCATGGTGCGAAACACCGTCAAAATCGACATATACCAGCAAAGGTCGAGTCAACGCATATCACGGTAACCGAGTTCAGATATAGATACGATTGTTACATCACACCTTAAGGGCGACAGGCATAGTTGCCCCACTTGCTCGGCCATTTTACGAATAGGAGAGAGTAAATCACCGTTTCTTTATTGTGCGCGGCTTTGAGAGAATAGATAGTGAAAGCTTGTTATGAGCGCTACCGGGGCAAGCCCCGGCTAGGCATTCACAAAGCGAAAACACAGAAGAGAATTCGATTTTCGCAGAGACTTCGCTATGTATGGGCATTTGTTAGCGAAAGCACAAGAATAATGCGGGTTTCGCCGTGATCTCGGTATATACTGATTGCTGTGCGTCTATAAATGGTTAAATTGTTATTGAACAGAATTTTAGGTGGGGCAATGCCCCAGTTGCCCTATAGGACGAGCCGCCACTGAGTCGTGGTCCTGTATTTTTTGGTTCGTCGGGTTATATTTTTCATCTGAACAAGTCACACACAATGTACAATACGATGTAATGGTCAGATAGGAGGATATCGAACGACACGCAGTCGCGATCCTTTGAGATTGACATCCACCTCGGCCTAGAGTGCCTAATGTAACAAACTTTTTCGAGGTTGATCTTATTGAAGCCACGGCCCTTTCTACTTCTTTTCATTCCTTGTGAGTGCTTTCTCTCGTCGGATCTTTTTTCTGGACTTTTTTAACGCCGTAAGAACGGCGACGGCGGGGGAAGACGAGCCCAGATGAACCTCCGACGGGAATCGATCCGGAGCCGCCCATTCGTAGGTGCTTATCGTTACCACTACGCTATCTCCCCCAATAAACTTGAGGGCTGACGATAATGCCGCTGTGCGGTCTCAGCCGAAAATATTCGGGTTCATTTCAATATGGATATACCCTCAGCATTCAATCATCAGAACTTATTCGTGTTCTAGATGAATATTAACTAGGCTCCCACGGGACATACAAAAATAAAATATCGTGTCACAGTGCATTTAGTGAAAAACAGCGACAAATTTCGTTCTGATTTCAGTTAAACCTACTTTCTCGCAGGACTGGAAACAAGTAACTAGCTTACAGTTGAAAGACGAATAATCATTTTTACAGCTCTAGCAGCAGCATAGCAGAGAGAGAGAGTTCTTTTATTGGCATAGCAAGTAGCCTTCTTTTGATTTCATACATTGCACTATTCCTTCAGTTTATATTTATGTAACTAAACTCTAGGCCAGAGGTCTCAAACACGCGGCCCGCGGGACGCATGCGGCCCGCAAGAGCATTTTGTGCGGCCCGCGACGGCATTTTAAAATTTCAACTATTCAACAATATATTAACGTGCCATATATCTTTTTTAGATATAAGATCTTAAAGTTCAATCTAAAACTACTGTAAAGATCACTGAAATCTCGTAAAACTTCACTAGCACATCACTTTTAAAAGTAGTAGTAGTAGTAGAAGTAGTAGCAGTAGCAGTAGAAGATCTGCTATTACGTCACATTTCTAATTCATGANGATAAAACATGACCCTTGATGATTCGTGACTGAAAATTGTGATTTGGTGTGGTGCGNTGCGACCTTCTCGTAAAATTACTCGATTTGAGATTGACTGGGTGAGTTATNAAAAATGACTTGAGTGTAGTAGTCGGGTCAAACGGTAAAATCAGAGAAGGATTTAGGACTGGGAACGGCGACTTATTGGTATTCCTGCAGACGAAAAAATCTATGAAACTGTCATGGGGAACAGTAATATATCACAACATCGTTGCTTGCGTTGCGTAGGATATGTAGCTATCTAATCAGGTCAGTATGGCAACCATGGCATTCTGTGACCCCCATAACGTAGAGTTGGTTACATGTTGAGTGTTGTTTGTTCTCTTTATCCATTTTATTATCGGTGTCGAGAAAGATATTAGTACGCTCTACAGCAGTTACACCAATGAACTCTTTGCCGATTGGACATTTCTATTTCAGGGGTTCTTAACCAGGGTCCGTAGACCCCATCGGGGTACGAAGCACCACATCAGGATGCACGAGATGCATTGTGGAATTAGGCCTACATGCTGTGGAATATTTTTCTGGCCTATTTATTCAACTGGAAAATAGTATTGGCGCTATGCGCGACTTTATGTGAATGGGCTTTCTGATCATCAGAAATTGTGTTGAAAATGGACAGGGGCAACGAGAAATCTCATTGGAATCACAAAGGGTGCATGCAAGATGCACCCTCTCCTATGATGTCTATAACTCATTCATTAAAAAAAATTATGCCGCCGCGAAACAAATTTTCTTCAAATTTTGATAATATGAATATTTTCCGTGTCAAGCGTGAATATTACAATAGTAAATTACATATCTAAGATGATTGTGGAATGCCTGTCTACAAGGTCCCGTCAAAAAGGGCCTATTTGGAAATAATACATTGAATATCCTCATTATTGGTGCTGCGGCCCGCGGCATCATCAAAACTAGGAAATTGGCCCGCGAGCTCATTTGAGTTTGAGACCTCTGCTCTAGGCTAATCATCGTAATCGATTACTAATATGCCCTTGGTACAAACTTCTGTTCTATGGTATTTTTAATTGTGGTTTCAATTTAATTGTAAACCAACATATATAACCTGTTTCCCTCACTATGCTATAGCTGCTAGATGTGTTTTCTTCGATAGGAACAATAAGCTGCTGTCATTATAGTAGAATGCCCCATGATTCTATATAGCTTATACATTATGTCATGAAGCTAACAAACATGAAGAAAGAGAGGTATAGGTTATTTGCATTGGTAAGAAACAGTGACTTCTGTTGGATGATGCGTAGTGGAACTTTGAGCTTTGGCGATGTGGTGGACCTTTCTATACTGGCCGCGTCTTGCAAAATGACAAATCCTATGTATCGCAAATGAGTAAAATTCCCAAACTGATGACCGAATTGATAAGCATTACAAAGCAAACACAACCTTTGTATTCTAGTGTGTAATATGAGTAAAAGTAACAAAATTATCTTTACTCCTCCCGAGACTTCCTGAACGTGAAACATATTTATGTACCGTCGACCGTCGTTCTGACTAACACTGGAAATCTAGGCAGACTATGCACGGACAATAGCCTATTACGACAGAAATGGATAATACATCTTATTTGAATTCCTCAACAAAGCAAAACGGTTCTGTAGCCGCCGCATCACAAGGAGAATCAGCGAAACAACTCGGAATTACTTTGAACATCCTAGTAACCCTGACAACGATATGGTTACTCGCAAGCATAGCGGAATATGGGAGGAGATTCAACAAGTGGACTCTTCGGAGGGACGATGATAACATCCTATATCTAGGTTGTTTTCTTGCAATATTTGTGGGTCTTCCAAGACTAATCATAGACTTGATGATACCGCACATCGGAACAGCCGGTAACTGTGAAGTGCTCTCCGACATCAGCTTCGTTGGTTCCGCAGTAGCAATGTCCGCCAACTATATGTTTTTGTGGGTAAGACAGAACTCTATCACATCGAACGTCCTCGTCAAAGCACAATTACCGAAGACAGTGCACTGTGTTAGATTTGCAGTTCTAGTTTCATTGATAGTATGTCCGGTGATCCTCACGGTAATTGACGTAATACCAGTAGTTTATGAGTACGGGGAATTTGGATGCGAGTATGTACCGGAAAATAATATACACCACGCGTATTCAGGCTATGTAATCACTGGGGCTCTGGCATTAAACCAGATTGCGTTGGTAGGACTATTCATCTATCCCATGATCAAAGTCAAGAGATCAAGAACTCGATGCGAGAGCGTTGTAAGAAGAGAACGCGACATAGTTTCAGAAACAATACTACGTTCGTTGGTGAGTTCGATCGTAGTCACAACTACTGACTTTACGGTGCAACTTCTTATTGCGATGAGCGAACTGCCGCCGATCGTTGTCATCTATCGGGCGATAACAAATGTAGATGTGCTGATTAACCAGTTCGGTATTCTGGCAAGTTTCGTGGATTTTGTACGAATACTTTTGGTCTTTTTTTCTCGCTGTTAATGACATTGTTTTGGTGACGTTTTTGAGTTCCGTTCCATGGCCCACACCGGAGGTTATTGATGTGTGACTTGATCCAATTCAATCCTTCCAACCCGGTTGAGAACCAATACTGTTCAATGGTCTAAATAACCGATTGCAAATCACGACTATACCACGTCCGGTACAAAACTCCTATGCTTTCATTTCTAGTTTTGGTTTATGGATAAAGTAATAAATCTATATATGTATTTCTTGTTTTCGTCGATAGGAACTAAGCAGTTGCCAGTAGGCCATACAGTAGTAGACTGCAGACTTCTACAGAATGTCACTAAGGGACGCCTATATGCATATTGTTTGTAAGAGACATGTTGTTGTTGTTGTTGTTTATTAAACATAAATAATGGCACTTATCGCGTGACGGCTTTTTGCGCCTCAGCCGTAAGAGACATGTATAGTTACTGGAATAATGCGTTCGAATGGAAAACGAACTTTGAGCTTCGGAGATGTGATACATTGTCCTAGCCTACTTGCGTATTGAGAGAACGTTTCGCAATGCGAGTAAAACTCCTAAACTGACGATCGGCATGGAAACATACAGTCATAACCTCTGCATTCTATAGGGCTATATGAGTAACAGAAACAATAGGATCTTTACCTTCCGCGGGGACTTCCTGAACGTGAGTGATATTAATGAAGCGTCGTTCTGACCAACACTGGAAAAGCTAGACTTATCTAGTTGCTTCTCGGACAATATTAGGCCACCACAAAGACAGGAATGGATTATACATCTTTATTGAATTCCTCAACAAACCAAGACGGCTCTGAAACGGCTGCGTCACACGAAGAATTGGTGAAACAGCTGGGAATTGCTTTGAACATCCTTGTAACATTGACAACGGTATGGCTACTCGCGAGCATAGCGGCATATGGGAGGAGATTCAAGAAGTGGACTCTACGGAGGGACGATAACATCTTATATCTGGGCTGCTTTTTTGCGATATTTGTGAGTCTTCCAAGACTAATCATTGACTTGATGATACCGTACATCGGAACTGCAGGCAATTGTGAAGTGCTCTCCGACATGAGCTTCGTAGGTTCCGCAGTAGCGATGTCCGCAAATTATATGTTTTTGTGGGTGAGACAGAACGCTATCACGTCGAACGTTGTCGTGAAATCGCTTTTACCCAAGACAGTGCACTATGTTCGATTCACAGTTTTGGTTTCATTGGTAGTATGTCCGGTCACCCTCACGATAATTGACGTCCAGCCAGTACTGTATGAGCACGGTGAATTCGGATGCGAGTACGCAGCTGGTGATGATACATTCCGCGAATATTCAGGCTACATAATCGCTGGGGTACTGGCATTAAACCAGCTTGCACTGGTGGGATTATTCATCTATCCAATGATTAAAGTCAAGACGAGATCAAGGTCTATGAGCGACACCGCTGCCAGAAGAGAGCG
This sequence comes from Botryllus schlosseri, assembly GCA_000444245.1. Taxonomy (NCBI): domain Eukaryota; kingdom Metazoa; phylum Chordata; class Ascidiacea; order Stolidobranchia; family Styelidae; genus Botryllus; species Botryllus schlosseri. Next base: position 5,833 of record ATSW01111550.1, read on the forward strand.
TGATGATCTTACAGAAACAATACGACGCTCATTGCTCAGTTCGATCGTAGTCACGATAACTGACTTTACGGCGCAATTAATTATTGTGATGGCCGGATTGCCAGCAATCGTCGTCGTCTATCGGGCGGTAACAAACGTTGACGTGTTGATCAACCAGTTTTGTATCTTAGCAAGTTTCGTTGATTTTGTACAAATAGTCACAGTGTTTTTTCCTCGCTGTTAATTATACATTGTTGTTTTTTAGTTGTAGTGTTCTATCGTCATTTCGGCCTACGCTAGGGCGCAGACTAGTTGTTGTTTGTGCTATTCTTAAATTCAGGGTGTTTGTCGACTACGATGGTCATTTACACCAGGCCGATATTTCTTTATTTTGATTCCGGAGATGCCGACTTGTAGCACGCGGCCCACTTCTAGACTTTTTTTAAGACACCGGTTACGCGTCAAATTAAAGAACGCCGGTAATCTATAATCATTTGTGAAATGTTTCTATATGCTCTAATTTTAATCTCTTTCCGGTTTTCATGAAAATGCTACATAACTGTGTTGTGCGAAACGAGCTAAATGGAGCTTTGGAGTGTAGTCATTTGATTTGCAAGTCTTATGCTAATGAACTCTATATGACACCGCCATCTCATATCTGGAGGTGATGAGGAGCCTATAGTTAGATAAATTTCCCGCACTTAAGTATAGATTCAGCCGTCGAACCAACTACCTATTGGCGTAGCTGTGGAGGACGCTATATGTTATTCGCAATACCTATGTTACACGACGCCGGCACCAATCGAGAATTGAGATGGCTTTTTTATACACTGTGCAAGTATATTTTCTTTCATTTCCATTTGCATGTATTCGTGATTTATTTCGGATTGATGACAATACGGTCTCTATCTGTCCTTTTTGTTTTCGGGTAGGCCTATATCAGCAAATCTTGCAGTCGAAAGTTGTTAACATGACTCAAGTATAGTCCGCAACTCGGTGTGCTGAATTTGGCCCGTCAAACAGACATCACATGACTGCAATCACATGATGTCATACATCCAATCAGGTTACTCAGTTTTGCATATCACATCATCAAATTCATTTTCAGTACAAACTCTACGATTGTATGTACAATGTACATATAAACGTAGCAAGGATATTCCGGAATTTAATTGCACAACGACTGTATAATGTATAGTATATCAATAGTATGCCAGTGATTGTCATTGCATTCAAAATGAAATTGATGTGTCGGTTATATCGAGCTATATAAGTATTCAAATGAACAACGCACATTTTACAATGAGAATGAAAGTAAGCGAAAATGTAGTGCTCATCCAGTAACGAATATGAAGAGCAAAGCAGAACTCACACAGGCAAAATCGATGCGTCTTGATGAGTTTCAGAATTGTGGATATATAAATGACCACTATAGTGCAGTGCAGTAGATCAAGATGCATAAAAACAATAATCAATTAAAACAAACAGGCTTAAAACATATTAACATTGTTTTAAATTTAATCGCGTTGTTTTGGGTATGATTTCAACAGACGAACCACAGCATCTGATATGCGAATCTTCAAAAGTGACATCACATCCGATTGGCATTGCGATATGGCTCCTTTGGAATCACAATAGAAAGTATAGGGCCGAGACGCCTCAATTGACAAAAATTTTCCCGATAACCCACCACTGACACTGACTATGAACCCGCTCGCAGACCACGGGTTGGTCTCCCCTGATTTACAGTGAAGCATCGCTGAATTGAAATTTCCGTTGATTCTCACCGCAGAATCTCTGTACCCATACAACGAACAAAATTTCTGAAAAAAATATTGATATGATTCCGCGGAGTTGCCTATGCAGATGCAGTTGAGCGATGAGCTTTGCACACGACATAATGGACAATCAATAAAGTAACAAAACGATCGTTACCTCATCCTTATGTCTGATCGTCCACGACGCAACAGATATTCCCGGGACTTCATTATCGCATACCTGCTGATAAGCGGCCAACACTCGGGACTTCGAGGCAGCCAAACTTATTCGAGGCTGATTTCGATGGGTTCCAGGAACACCAGAACAATAAAATTTATATCATCGTAATCAGTACCCCGGTAGCTTTCGATTGATACGAGTTTTCTCAAATTTCGCGCTCGGCAAGTCGGTTAAAAATTATCGTCAAATTGCCTTTGGCCAAATGGAAAGTGTGACGCAGCCCAATCGCAGTGAGCCGTGAGATTTGCTGTGTCCACACCATTGTAGGACACTATGCTTAAAGGCAAGTGACAATACGAGGGATCAATACTATAACTGTCACTGGGGGCAGTGTAGGGTGTGAATGTGAATGTTACACCAGGAACTTCCTGTACACGAGAGATAGCCTACTAATACAAAATCGTCCGACTATATCACTTGACTTCTGGAATTGAGTCGTTTGACGGACAAAATTAGGATAGGAATGGATAGCAAATCCTTTTTGAATTCCTCAACAAATCAAAACGGCTCTGCGACCGCTGCATTATATGGAGGATCAGCTGCACAACTGGGAATTGCTTTAAACATCTTAATAACATTAACAACGATATGGATCCTCGCGAGCATAGCGGAATATGGGAGAAGATTCAATAAGTGGACTCTTCGAATGGACGATAATATCTTATATCTTGGTTGTTTTCTTTCGATACTTGTGTGTTTTCCAAGACTAATCATAGACTTGATGATACCGTACATCGGAAAGGCCGGTAATTGTGAAGCGCTCTCCGACATCAGCTTCGTAGGTTCCGCAGTAGCGATGGCCGCAAATTATGTGTTTTTGTGGGCTAGGCAGAACTCTATCACGTCGAACGTTGTCGTCAAATCGCTTTTACCGAAGACAGTGCACTATGTCAAGTTCGCATCTTTGTTTGCATTGATCGTTGGTTCGCCGATCCTCACGATAATTTACGTCCAGCCACTGCTATATGAGTACGGGGAATTTGGATGCGCGTACATCGTGAATAATGATAAAGCCCTACTCTCCGGATATTCATTTTTTATAATCACTGGGTGTCTGGCATTAAACCAGCTTGCGTTGGTAGGATTATTATTGTATCCCATGATCAAAGTCAAGAAGAGATCGAGAAATATGAGCGACAACGCAACAGGTAGAGAACGGAATAAAGTATCGCAAACAATACGACGTGCGTTGATAAGTTCGATCGTAGTCATGGTATCTATCTTTATGTTTCCACTGGCTACTGCAGTGGGGGGATTGGGGACGATCGTCGTCGTCTGTAATAGGGGGATACAAAATGTTGTTGTATTGATTAATCAGTTTTGTGCTCTAGCAAGTTTCGAGTATTTTATTCAAATACTCTTGGTCTTTTTTCGTCGCTGTTAATTACGTTGATAAAGTAGCAAAACGATTTATATCGGTCAACGTAAATATGCAATTTACCCATTAACTTACAGGAGAGGACTGTAACGTTCGGGCATTTACGTTTATATATCGTTTGACTCATATTTGTATAGGACCGAACTTTTATTCCGTAACTGCCGACTTGTATCACGGCCCACATCTAGGCCTTTATATGACATCGCTTGCACGGATGAGATGGCGTTGCATGTAAAATTAATGATTTTCAACCGCCGGTCCGTGGCAAGTTGCCTGCCTGCCCGTCAAATATATTAGAATTATATATCACAACTCCAAAATGAAAGAATTTGCCCGCTTGACCCATATCTTTGGCGGTAGAATAGTGCCACTATATCGCAAACGGCAACGTCGAACTTCTTTCAAGGATACTGAACAATCACAATAAAGGTGTATTGGTCTTTAACAGGACTTCGAGAGCTGCGCCATGCAGAAACTTCAACAGAATCGCGAATATATCTAAGATACTCGCCTGCGCTAAAGTCATTGTGCTGTATATATTAAATACATTGGTTTCAGATATTGGAAACTCGACGTATATGTTTGCTCTTCTAAGAAGACCTAGTTAGAACGAAACGATTATATTTCTTCTTGATCTTCAATGGTCACGTCGACCTACACTATAGGGCGGGTATAATAATTGTTTCACTTTATCTATAATCCAACCCAACATAGATACAGCACTGCCAACCCATAGGCGTGACCTGATCGGACATAGGGAACTCGTGATTAGTAATCGTAATTAAGTACATTTGTATAAAATCCGAAGTAATCGTAATGGTAATCGATTGTTTCACATTTCTAATCGATTTCTTTGTGAAAGGACGTTTACTTTTTATTTGTTAAATGGCTGTGACATTCTTGAGCAAGGAAAAGTACGATTTTATACCAGACTTTGATAGCAGAAACGTCGGACTTTCAAACGCCACTGTTCATGTCACATAAGTATTAGCTTAGCTCGTCATTGCCTAACGAATAGACACTTAGTAAATCAATATTCAAAGTACATGTAGTATAGTGGCATACCGTATATCACAGGGGTGGGTAAACTGCGCCTCTTCAATAATTGCTCATGTTCATTTTGCTAAAGAGGTTTAACCTGATTATATATTGATGCATTGCGTGAATTGCGTGCCGTTTTCGAGTTGTTCCTTTACTTGTGGTTTACGTAACACGGGGCCTGATCAGTTAAAATTTAGGGGAGGTGGCACTTCAGGGTCAGAACTTTGCAATCGAAGTCTCGAATCGAGTTCACCCGCTGCAATGGCGCATGAACAATTGGACATAAACAACGAACTTGATAGTAAGTATTCATGGTACCGCAGGCCACGATCATTGCCGGGCTAACATTGGTGAATCCGTCTCTTCCGTTTGTATTGTAAAGACTGGCAATCTGAGAC
>ATSW01111557.1:0-10095 GCA_000444245.1 Botryllus schlosseri
GGCTAATCCGCTATGCTTCAATGACCACGACAGCAGCAGCTTGCTGTGTAGGTGATTAAGGAGTCTGCTACCGGCGGCGATTCTGAAAGCGCATTTTATGTAGGTTGACAGATAATGATTTAGGATTGATTCAGGGTATGTTGAGGTACGAAATACATGATGAACAAACAACAGCTGCTTCACAAAAACATCTAAAGCATGATCGCTTTTTTGTGAAGGAAACCGCCGTAGCCTGTATGCCTTGTTTTCAACGAGGGAAAGCATAGGCGCTTATGCAAATACCGACGGATTCCTAGTTTCAGAAAGGCTATATCATTATTGAATGCAAAGATAAAGCTTAACAATGACACTATAATTTGTGTGATCTTATTGGGCTCAGATTGTAGTACATAATTGAAGTTTTGAATGAGAGAGAGAGAGAGTTATGATATTCTTTTTCGCCTGCATCATCGAGATGCTTTTGACGACGGAGTTGCGATACGGCCCCATGAGGTCATCTAGTCTGCACCCCCGTTTTTTTTCTCCTCCATGCTATCCGTGATTGCTGAGCGCCTAGCAGGATAGCTGCGAATACCAATTTTCGAGTCTTTGGTATGACCCGGCCGGGGATCGAACCCACGACCTACCGCTCGAGAAGCCGGACGCATAACCATTACACTATCTCGCTCGGTCGAATGCTCTAAGGATCGGCTGAATCAAACGGTTAGGCTTGGCACTCATTAGATGTTTACAGCAAATTGAATTCACTTGTAAGTGTTTTCAAAGTCCCTAATGATGCCGCAGAAACGAGGTTTAAATGCAAGCACAGACTATGCTTGATATGATGTACAAACTATGCTGCATGCTATAGGCTACACTATGCAGCATTGCCTGTGCCTACCTTTACACCCCTTTTCTGCGCGATTATTAAGGACTTTGACATATCCTGTTCAGCATAGTATGTGCTTACTTTTACACCTCTTTTCTGCATCACCATCAAGGACTTTGACAACACTCGCAAGTGAATACATTTTGATGCAAGCATCTGACAAGTGTCAAGCATAACCCGCTGATTCAGCCGATCCTTAGAGCTTTCAAAACTTCAACTATGTACTACAACCTGAGCCCGATAAGATAACACAAATGATAGTGGCATTGTTAAGCTTCATATTTGTATTCAATAATGATATATTCTTTCTGAAACTAGGAATCCGTCGCTACTTGCATAAGCGCCTATGCTTTCACTCGTTGAAAACAGGCATATAGGCTACGGCGGTTCCCTTCACAATGAAGCGATCATGCTTTAGACGTTTTTGTGAAGCAGCTGTTGTCTGTTCATCATGTATTTCGTACCTCAACATACCCTGAATTAATCCTAAATCATTATCTGTCAACCTACATACAATGCGCTTTCAGAATCGCCGCCGGTAGCAGACTCCTTGATCACCTACGCAGCATGCTGCTGCTGTTGTGGTCATTGAAGCATAGCCGATTAGCCAATCAAGAGTCGTGGTTTCGTGATTGCCAGTCTTCTTGCCGTTCTATGGTAGGTGGCACGCCCATTCTACGGAAGCTACTTTCAAACGCTTTGCACGAAATCTTAACGGCCTTCCTGTGAGCTTCTTTCAGGCTCAGTGTCGTTTTTCATCAATAATCTATAGAATAAGACATTACAACGGAGGATTCGTAAGATTTTCCAGATTATGGACAACCCTAATGTAGATGCGTACTGTATAGGCCTACGTACTGTGTTCAATGTGCACCGAGGTGGGATCTGATTCTTCGAAAATGCCAAATCTTACAGTCCTTGCAGATTGGTGTTAATCACGTATAATTTTATTTTGCTATTCCGTAAAATACCCGATGTCTGCGATGTCGCCGCTGAAATGTTGTTTTGAAGGCGTCTTCTTTAAACGCGTCTTATGTTCTTTTCAAAGGCGGGCACTCGAGCACGTGTGTTGCAAACGCCTACCACGAAGATGTCGAAGCATGCGTGACAAAAGACCGCGTCATCGTGAACAAGATTGCTTTAGAGGGCGATAAGACTAGATCCAAAGATGAAGCGAGTAAGTCTAAATTATTTAGTGGAATATTGCACCATCCTATCACTCTCTGCATCACGGTGATCGCAAGAAAGAAACACGATCACAACACTCATCAGACTTATTCAAACTAATGGATTTCCAAAATGCTCAACTACAACTAGAACTAGAACTAAAGACCTTTGAAAATCTGCAACTAATTAACTAAAACACAAATAACTAATATAGTTAATATTTGCTAGTTGACTGCCTACTAGCGACTTTTATGGTTTGTGTATGTCTGCCAGATATATTCGAAAATTCTATTGTTTATCTTGAAGTATCACATTATTCCGCCTCAGTGACCTTTCCGTGCTTGCATGGTATGGAAAAGGGAAGTTGCGCATCGTGAGCTTATATTCCTGCACAGTTCGTCATTGCAGCTGATTTACATTGTTTATTTGTGATCCTAGGTGATAAATGGTTCCGGGGCTCCGAATATTCTCTGAGCATCCGAGCAATACTGGACATAGTAAAATTTACTCAACAACGTTAAAGTGACAACGTCACGAGTAAACCGAATGACATCAGCGTACCCTAATTAATGCCAACTTATCCACCAATATTTAGCACTGACAGGTAGCCTAGTGCCTACGTATACAAGAAGGTAAGTTCTTCTTCACAGAGAACGTTTCGTAAAAGAGCGTGTTCACACGTAATGCCCACGTAAAAACAGTGTTGATAATTACGCATGTCATTATTTGATAGCTTTTGATTATGTTTGTAATTTAACAACCATCAGCAATTAAGTGTTCTCGGCTAGGCTGTTATTATCGTTATATATAGCGTTGTGAATCACTAGTTGCTACTCATTTACGGTGTTCTTTTTTCCTTTGGTTCCAAGTTCCTTTCATATATACTTGTCCGCTATCTTCGTTTATGTCAGGGGAGGATAACTAACGGCCCACGGGCCGGAACGTTTTCGGTCTTACATGATAATGTGGCCTGCCGTACGACTTACATTTGCGAGCAAACATTTGCGTTCCAATCTAAATGAAGTTCCCATGCAATCTTTACAGTGGATTTCGTCGTTCGACACGTAGGGAGAGTTCAAGGAACTTGTTGTCAACTTTAATCGGCCACATATGTCTCATAGACTCCAACAGCAATTGAAGTATACTATGTTATAAATTTCATTAAATACTGTTTTGGTCTCTATGCTTCAAACCTAAGGTTTACACTAAAAACAAATTATTCCTGATACATGTGAATAGATAGGTTACGCGATTAATGTAAATCGATTCCGGAATCTGACCAGTCAAGTAGGCCTACTTCATTTTCCCATATCTGGCCCGCCGATTGGAGAAGTTGTCTCCCCTGATTTAGATCGTATCTCTGACTTGGCCATGTTATTAAAATCGCTGGAAAATTGTTGAAATTACAACGAATATCGTCCGTGAATAACCGATTAGACAGGCCTCCACACCTAGAAATCGGCATCAGAGCAATTGTAGTTCCGCGACAAAACAAACAGCTCTTTTTTGTATCCCCAGGTTTTAGGAGATACCTGAACACTGATCCGGGATTCGTGACCATACAACCTGGATCATACTACTCATTCCCGCAACACGGCGACAAAGGACTTGTTTATGTTACCATAAAAATTGGATTAGATCTCAAAGACGCAAATTTTCACGTGGCAAACAATGGGAATGCAATCGTGGATAGCGGTGGATTTTTGAAGAACGCTGGCCGAGGAGAGATCTGGACCGACATTGGGGGTGTGTCCCACGAAAAACGATGGATAAATCAATGAAACTACTCACAATATGAATCTCTGTTTTTAGTGTATTGGCTTTACAGGTTCACCGCTCCAAACTGATATTGCAACTTGTTGGTCCTCGATTGAAAATTGCTGATCACAAAACATTTTAACCATTAATTAATTTTTGTAAATTATTGGGAAATGTCCTGACCATTCATCAAATATGTTCTACTGTTTTTGAAGGGACCTATATGAACGCAGTACATGCCATAGTTTTGCAGTTCAAACCATGCGCATGCGCATGCTGTGCGTTCCCTCTCATTGATATCCTCGGCATCGTGACCTGATTCAAATGTACAAAAGGAAATTCACTGAAGTCAAGATTGCATCTGAGACCAGATAAACATGGCAGTATATTAATTTCAAATCGCGTTGGCACATACTTCCATATCACGATCCGGCAATACATAATAATTTTACAGTGTACTGTGTTTTTTACAGTGTTGTATTCCAAATCTTAACAATTCTTGACAATTAAAATCTAACTTGATCCCGAAATTCTTGCTGGAATGATTTATGAAACTACGTGCAAATGAATAAGATTTTCCAGGGTTGCTTGGTTAAACATTTTCTTGCAACAGGCCTCCATCAGAAGACAGAGAGAATTCTTATTAGAAATGAACATGCCGGTATAACGAACGAATGGTCAAAACGATGTGAAGTAGCATGTTTAGCAACTAGTAGTTACGGCAAGTGACGTTTATCGTACGTAATAATTTGGATGAGAAAAATGTTGCCTTCGACTTAACACATTGCTACGAGACAATAACTACGCGGCGTCAATAACGAACAGCATCATACTGCGATGGTTCACAGAAATTACAATTTTGAACTTTCAAAGCTATTTTTTTTATTTGCAGCTTATGCATTATTTTTCGATTAAGAGCCGTTGCAACACAACATAATGGAAATCCCACACAATTGATATCTGGGATTTTGTGAGAAACTGGTTTATTGTTAGAAGGACAATGGATCAGAGGTGGTCAAAGTAGTCACCGTATCTACTCAAGTAGAAGTAGAAGTAATGCCGGAATGTCTACTCAAATAAAAGTAGGAGTGGTTCAGTCACCCTAGAACCTACCGGCTCTTATATAATCTGTATAAATATCACAAGTTCATGACTCTAATTGTAACTTGAAAAAACACACTGTTTGTCGGTTCTGAAAATATGGTAACCCGAATTTCAACGTACCAGATAAGTATCGTCATATGCATTTACATGCTGTTGGAACACCGCAACATTACCATGGATTCTAGAATGAATGAGAGACAAGCATTCAATTAATTGCCCAGTAGACATAACTGTCTGGAATAAGATAAACAGTACTGCATCGCTCAACGTAACAGAGTCTATCGACAATGGTGTATTAAAAGTGACAGAAATTGTTTACATTATGTCTCACTAATCTAATAATAATGAATAAGGAAACGGGGAAAACTACCTGACAGCCTGAAGTTGAAACAAGAAGCAGGTTTACAGAAGAAAACACCTCAAGCATAGGTGACGCTTTGAAGTCACGTATATCGGGGTATAGAGAAACCTAGTTGTCAGAATGCATGTCACATCAGATGTGAAGGCAAACATGTGCTGCAGTTGACGGTATAGTCTGCGATGGTAACGGATCGTATAAAATGTGTACCTGTGTACTGCATGTACACACCAGCACAATACAAATACACAAAATGTATTCACCCTGAAACTATTTAGTTTACTCAGGTTACTGATTACAAATGTATTGACTGAAGTAGATAGATAAAGAGTGCATGCCTTGAATTGGCTCTCGGTAGAATCACAACGTTTTAGACTAAATATGATGAGGGAATTTAGAAGGATTGGGGTTTAACAAATACTATTTATTGAAATTAGTATATTTAGGGAATCCACCCTTTTTCGGTCGCTTGGACGCGAGGGTGAAAAATATAAGGTTACAACAGACGACTATGATATGACAAGCGTTCACTTCATTTGACCGTGAAATGCATCCTGCGATTAAGTGAAGTTTTAGACGTTGAGGTGCATTATGTCGACTTGTACAGTGAGTACCTAATCTTATCAAATCTTTCACCAACCAGTAACAGACTATCTATCCGCTTGGCTCAAATTCTGTTGACTGTGGTACTGTCCATATCAAAGTTCATTCCGTTTTGAATGTATAGCATGATTACTATACTACCACAGTCAACGGAATTTGAGCCAAGCGGATGGAGAGTCTGCTACTGGTTGGTGAAAGATTTGGTAATATTCGATACTCACTGTACAAGTCGACATATTGCACCTCAACGTCTAAAACATCACTCAATCGCAGGATGCATTTCACGGAAGGCGGAGTCAAAGTCGCCATTATCTATCAGATGGATTTCTTATTAAGTGTTGGATTTGGTGAAGAATTGGAAGGTAGTGTTGCAGCGAAAGTACCAAGACTCGTAACTGGAGGGTGAGTTGGTTGGTTGGTCTGAGAGGTCTAGGTGCTGACATGCTATGTAATTTCTAATCATAGCTTAAACTGGGGGTGGGGGTCGCAAGTAGGGGCTTACATTCAAAGATGAAGGCGCAATTCTCTGCATGTTAGAGTCGATAGTAGAGTAGGAGCCAAAGTCGCTACTTCATAACCCAATTCAATGGTAACTACAAACAAACCTCTGTTCTACAATGAAAGCTACGATCCGGTAATGAATGTTTTAAATCTGGCATATGTTACATATAGATCACACAATATTCGCAACCGCAATATCTTTTGTCACCTTCAAGCAGGATTGTAACCAAGACACAAGGTTACGAGATACAAGTCAAGTCGAGTCATTTCCAATTCACCACCGAGTCAAGTCCGAGTCCAAGTCAGCGAGAAGAGGATCGATTCCGAGTCATGGTATTAAAACTCGAGTCCGAGTACTAGTCTTTTTATTGAGAGGGAGAGAGAGAGAGAATTTTTTTATTCATCATCGCAAAATAACAAAACAGGCAACAAAATAGCATAAACTTTAGAATCACGGAGACATACAAAAAAATGGTTACAGTGTCAATTTCAAAGCAAATGAGATGTGTACGAATACGATTTACAGTTCATAGGATTGGCCAATATGTTTTACGATTGCAAGATGAAGCTGCAGCGAAGTGATCTGTCGATCATCGAGTCTACTGCAGCTGATCGAAGTAGATTGGCTATAAATTGCATACATCGTACTGCAACAGTGAATTGTAAGACTGACAGGATAAATGTAAGAGCACATGTTGGGATAAACGGAGGAAAAGAATAGAAAGTGTACTGGTCTGAAACAAACAAGATATGATGACCGGTACTAGTTCGCACTAAAAATACATTTTAGCTTTTGTATGATTCAATAAGGAAGGCACGATACATGGTTTTAAATACATATAAGGTATTGCTCCTAATATGCGAAGGAATGGAGTTCCATATTAGAGGACCTTGATAGGCAATGGTTTTGTGATGAGCATTAGGCAAATACAGATTCATAACAGAACCTCTTGTAAAATGAGAATGATGTTCACTGATAGGTGTAAAGTAGTCCGAGAAAATGTCAGGTAGGGTGTTATTGTAGAACTTATGCATCAGAATGCCGATTTCAAATCTATAAATATCATCAATTTTCAAAATTTTTAAATTATAATATAAAGGGTTAACGTGATCTCTACGATTGGCAAGGCGTATTAGTTTGATGGCTTTATTTTGCAGGCTCCTGACTATAGATCCAAATGTTTCTCCCATGTGGATCCGCAGAGAATGATACCATAAGTTAGATGAGAGTGAAATAGGGTATGATAAATCATTATTCGTGTGGACTGTGGTAAAATAAAACGTGACTTTCGAATGATACCTATGGTTTTAGATAGCTTGTTGTAAATAGAGGTTATATGTTCACCCCATGTCAGATTGTTATCAATATCTATACCTAAATAATGTATGCTTTTCTGTAAAATCTGGCTTTCCCCATTCAGCCTTATATCAATCTTACTATCCGAATTCCTTCCAAAGAGCATACAGTGAGTTTTTTCAGGAATTTATGGGTAATCTATTATTATTCATCCAATGCAATATTTTTTGCCGGTTTATGTTGCAAGAGAACTCTAAGTCAGTTATATTGTTCGACGACAGCATCAGAGATGTGTCATCTGCAAATAATTGGATAGTAAAGTCAGAGGCATTATTTAAGTCATTAATATAGATCAAAAACAAGAAGGGACCTAAAACGGATCCTTGTGGTACACCCATTTCAACTATTGATTTATCAGATAAAAATTCGTTACTTTTGACAAATTGGCTTCTATTGTTCAAGTAGGACTCCGATAGTTTATACATCACTCCTCTAAATCCATAGTGATGTAATTTGCCTAGCAGTATAGTTCTATCGACAGTGTCAAATGCCTTTTGCAGATCTAGATAAACACAAATGGTTGATAGCTTCTTAAACTAGCTCTGATAGATGTTATCAACACTGTCAATTACTGCATGCAAGGTTGAGTGGTTTTCTCTAAACCCAAACTGTTTTTCAGATAATACATTAAATTCATCTGTGAAGTTGGTTAATCTAATTAGCATTAATTTTTCTAAAATTTTAGAGAAGACTGGTAATATTGATATTGGTCTGTAGTTGGATAACTTGAGTGGATCTCCATTTTGAAAACCGGAGTCACACGTGCTACTTTGAGACAATCAGGAAAGATCCCAAGTTCGAAACATTTGTTAATCAATACAGTGAGGGTTGACGCTGTTATGAATATGGTTTCCTTCAAAATATTCACAGGAACACCATCAGGCTCTGTTGCCGAGTTTTTTTTAGATTGTGCACAATTGTTATGATCTCATTCTCTGTTGTTGGTTCAATGAAAATTGAGTTAGGTTGTGGCCTACCTAGGTAGTTCTTGTAGGTTCTAGATAACACATGTTTATCTGCAAGATTTTTTTCAATGTTCGCAAAGTATTGATTAAACTCATTGCATATGTCTTTCTCAGCAGCAACAATGACATTGTCATTACTGATTTTCGATGGAAATTTTTTTGGTATGGAGGTTTTGAATAATCGATTAAAGAGATTCCAGATTTTTTGTTGATTCCCCTGAATCTTCTCGAATTGGTCCCGATAATAATTGCTTTTACATTTTTTCTTCACTTTGGTAAAAATATTAGTGTACTTTTTGTATAAAATCATTTTATCAGCATTGCCTGATAAAAATGACTTTTATATAGTTTACGTCGAGTTGCTATNGATTTNCGGATTGCATGNGTGAACCAAGGTNTGGTCGAGAACCGGCGTTCTTTGCGCGTTAGTTTGCGAAGNGGTGCGTATTTGTCCAAAANNGAATTAATACAACTAATGAATGAGGTAAAGCATTGGTTAATGNTATTGGGTTCGGAACTGCAGACGGGTTGTAGGTCAGTTAANGCTTCAGTAAGTTCGGATGAAAACAAATCAAGTGAGAGTCTTCNATAGTCGCGAATAAAAGATATTTTTGGTTTAACTCCTGGAGAGGTNTTAGCAATNTTACAGAATATTGGCAGGTGATCAGATATNTCACTGATNAATATACCAGAGTCNTGCTGAGANTAGTTGTTCGTAAAGATATGNTCAATCAGCGANTGANTCTTTTGAGTTATTCTAGTAGGGTCATTTATCAGTGATTGACAAGAATAGTTAGTTATAAGATCNGCTANTTCCCTAGAGTATTTATTTGATGTTTTAAGAANGTNTATGTTGAAATCTCCTAGCAGGTAAAATNTCTTATGCTGTGCAGTAAGATTTTCTAGGCAATTCTCAAGAGCTTCAATAAACTGAGCCAGTGGTTGGTGGGGGTGTCTATAGATAGCTCCTATGACAATATTAGATCTTTTTGTTGCAGTTTTGTTGCTTAATTTCCAGTTGAAGTCTTGTTAAACCCACTTTTTACAACTTTGTCTGGTGATATCGAATAGTTCGCATTTATAATATACTAATTTCCCGACTTTTAGCAGTTTCTCGTCGCATTTTCAAGTATCAGTACCAATAGACGAAATCCCAATAGTGTGGTTACTGTACTATTATTTGAAAATATGGTTGGCGGTACTAAACTTGAGTATTGCTTTCACAACTACATTCATTGCAGTAAAGCATTTATTAACTCGAAGACTCTTCGTGTGCCCCTTATCGAGAGTTAACGGCACAATAATAAACATACAGAGAGAGATTCAAACGAAAACCAAATTGGCAAAGTATGACGTAATAATACTATAATAAAAATTAACGCTAGGCAAAGTCAGCTGTTCCGGTAGTCATAAC
>ATSW01111569.1:0-11244 GCA_000444245.1 Botryllus schlosseri
TTTTACAACCTGCATTTTATTGTAAATGTTTGCACAGTCGGTGAACTTATCATTTTACATTTTACAGCTGGTAGCCACTTTTCAGGCTTACCGTTGTATACCACCCATTGTCTGCTCATTGTGAATCATAAACGGTCAACTGAAACAAATAGGGACACATGGTGTTATGCTCAGCGTACCGCAATATCCAAACTGAAGAAAGGCTGTGTGAGCATTGGTTCTTATATCAAGAAGCGCATGATGAAAAATTGTGATGTAGACCAGTGGTTCTCAACCTTTTTTACCTCGCGGACCGGTAAAATTTTAAAAAATGTCTGGCGGACCGGTGAACTTTCAAACTTGAAATGAAACCAAAATGTATTGTATGCAACCGTTTTTGCAATTTATGGTGCTAGATAGTGACATTTAGAGGGTTTGTATCCTAATTAATTATCTTCATGATGGTATCCATGTGATTTTATGGAAGTGAGTATGCTGAGTTGAGGTAAAATTGCCTTGACCAGATAAACGTGCTACCGCCGAGTGCTATAGGGTTGGTTCGATTATGTTCACAATAAGAGCAATTCTGTTCACAATAAGAACAGTCTCATGTTCACAATAAGAGCAGTCATGTTCACAATAAGAGCAGTCTCATGTTCACAATAAGAGCAGTCGTTGTATTCACAATAACATCAGTCGCAGCACCACCATATCCCCCGGACACGATGTCCGAGTGGCAACATAGTCCAAACACAACCCAGACATGATGTCCGAACACCCCCAGACACGATATCCGAGCAATTGAGCAACTGAGCAATCAAAGGGCAAACATCTATTGAACAATCCCGCTAGTATCTGTTAACCAAACATATGGTAGCTCGTAAGATTGTCATTTACATTTAATTTTACTTCAGAAAGAGAGAGACAATACGGCACTTAGTTTTTGACTTGAACATACATGCTGTGCTCAGAACAAACAAGCTTCAATTACATAGAATAACTGTAAGTAATGATACCGACATCAAAAAATAGAAAGAAAAGATTAAGACCAGTGGTTTCAAAACTTTTTTGACTAATCGCATGTCTGAATTATAAATCTTGGATTTTTGCAGCCATCTCTGGACAATATACTCCGGCTGCCCTTCTCTTATCAAGCTAGATGTGGCTCAATCTCGATATTAAAAAGAATATTGCTCTTTGTGCGGACGATAAAGTCTGATTTTGTCAAACATGCAGCTATAAGAACATGAAATCATGTCGGGGACCATCATTTAGTTTCATGGATTCTATATCCTAGAAGATGTGGCTTGGACATGAATCGCAAAAGAGTTGTTCGAGACCTGAAAGAATGATTATTTTCTAGGATGTGACCAAAATGCAATGATTGGTCTGCTGGTAACCTATAATCGAACACTGGATTGGATTGATTATGATTGTAAAGTTGGTGAGTATAATTGTGTATACCCACACACACTGAATGTCTCTTATCTTCCCTTGATTTTTAGGAATTTTCGATGCAGAATCGAGTATCTCGGTACCAAATCTAGTACATCAGCCATCAGTATTCTGGATTGATCATGCCGGTGTTCTCCAGAACTTTCAAGACTCGCCTTTCGTCCGTTGCACATGCTGCACCTTGTGAGGTGCATCAGTCATGTGCGGCCGCAAGTGCAAACAAGAGTCGTGATTGCCTGACACAGGCAAATCTTGAAGAGATGCTGCGAGTGAAAGATCACTTCATGGACTATGGTACTAACAAAGCAGATAAGGAGTTCAGGAGGATCAACAGTTTGCTGGCAGAGACCAATCCATCAATCAAGATGAAGATGCAACTATTTTGGATGGTCCCGAGATAAATCAACATGTTTCCTCGCTACTAGAACAGATCAGTAATTATTCTAACGACCCATCATTACCACATAGGTTAAACGTTTTCAGCTATGTGGGTTAGGGTTGTCCATAATTTGGAAAATCTCAAAATTTATGCGTATCCATGTCTCATTTTATAGATTATAGTTAAAAAACGTCAATGAGCCTGCAATAAGCTCACAGGAAAGTCGTTAACATTTGTCTAAATGCGTTTGAAAGTAGCTGCCGTAGAGTGGGCGTGTCAGCGACCATAGTGTGACAAGCAGACTAGTAATCACGAAATCACGGCGCTTGATTGGCTAATCTGCTATGCTTCAATGATCACGACGGTGACGGCTTGCTGATCAGCTGGTCAAGGAGTCGACTAACGGCGGTGATTCTGTAAGCGCATTGTAGGTTGGTCCGCAGATAATGCTTTAGGATTAATTCCGAACATGTTGAGTGACGAAATAAATGATAACAAAGAACAGCAGCTTCACAAAAACTTCAAATACATGACTTGATGGCTTATTGTGAAGGCAACCGTTGTAGCCTGTATGCCTTGTTTTCATCGAGGGAAAGCACAAAAACACGAGAAGAAATATTGCAAGGGCGTTTATGCAAGTGGCGAACGAACTTCTAGTTTCAGAGGGGATGTTCCATGATTAAATACAAATATAAAACTTGACGTTGACACTACCGTGTCTGAACTTATATCTTGTCGTGGTAGCCTATATAATTGAAGTCTTAAAAGCTGTACGGGCTGGATGAATCAGCCATTTATGCTTGGCACTTGTCACATTATTGCAGCATAATGAATCCTACCAGCGAGTGCTGTCTAAGTCCTCAATGATGCCCCGGAAGAAGGTCTAAAGGCAAGCATAGACTATGCTGGTAGGACCAGCAAAAAGACTGTTCGCATGCATTGTTTAGCATGTCCATAATGAATCTTAGATCATTGCCGGCTGCATCACGACTAATGCTTGAATCAAACCAGACATGGAAGTAAAAAAGAATGTATTGAAGCGGTGCGGTAGTTGCATTTCTTTTGAGTCCCCATGCAAGCTGCATTGTCGGCACACATATCTTCTGATCATGCAGGATTGTGTCCAGAATCCATCTCACATGGTGTGCTGCACCAGTTTGGTGATAACTAATGTACTTTACCTGCACTGCACCCTGAAAAGCAGGACCACTTGGCGTAATCTCAATCATATCAGATAGGTATTTCTGGGATCTATAAGTTCACAAGCATTCGCTGTTTCGCCTCTGTCATGCCTGCAAGAGGGTATTGTTGTACTGGACCTATCGTTATCTAGTTTTAACACTAAAAATTCAATGACCAAGTGCCTCATTTTAGTATTTAATCACCAACGTACAATGCGCTTACAGAATAATCATTGCCGTTAGCGTACTTCTTGAACTAGTAGAAGCAATAATCAGCAAGCCGCCGTGGTCGTGATCATTGAAGCATAGCTGATTAACCAATCAAGAGACGTGATTTCGTGATTACTAGTCTTCTCGCCGTTCTATGGTCGCTAACACGTCCACTCTATGGCAGCTACTTTCAAACGCATTTAGACAAATGTTAACGACTTTCCTGTAAGTTATTGCAGGTTCATTGACGTTTTTTATCAATAATCTACAGAACGAGACATGGATACGCATCTTTTTTGAGATTTTCCAAATTTTGGACAACCCTGTGGGTGATGATTCACAGCCCCACATTATGAAAGTTTAAGCGTTATCCTTCATCACATTGATTGACATTGTCGTCATTCATCCCATTTTCTTTTGTTTGTGTTATTGTTGTTATTATGAGTAAAAAAAACAATAAAATCAAAAAAATCATGATTTAAATTATTTAGTCGATTAAAATTGATTGTAATCAGAGGCAAAATGATTTAAACCGAAACCCTAGTCCATCGCATGTCGTCAAATGACACATCTTGAACTTTAAGTCAAATCGAACAGGTTTCCAGGCCTAATGTTACCACACGAAGTTATAAATCAGTTTAAAGTTTGATATTTTATTTATTTTATCAATGGACAAGCCTTCAGCATTGCATCTTGGAATTAAGGTATAAAATTGTAATATACCTGGCGGACCGGCTGGAATGTCGTCGCGGACCGGCACAACATTGTCAGGGGGAGATGGCGTAGTGGTAACGATAAGCGCCCACCAATCTGACGGATCCGGTTCGATTCCCGTCGGAGGTTTATCTGGGCTCTTCTTCCCCCGCCGTTGCCGTTCTTACGGCGACAAAAAAGCCCAGAAAAAAGACCCGACGAAAGTAAGCACTAACAAGGAATGGAAAGAACTAGTAGAAAGGGCTGCGGCTTCAAAAAAGATCAACATCGAAAAGAACTGCGACATCGGGCACTCTAGGCCGAGGTGGATGTTAGAGTAAAAGATCGCTACTGATGCGTGTCGTTCGACATCCTCCTATCTGTTCATGACATCGCATTGTGTCTTATCGCATTGTACATTGTGTGTGACTTGTTCAGATGAAAAATATAAGCCAACGATATTACGATATTATATTATGAAGCAACACGGTGTGTCACCAGCAGTGTACGAAGAACTTCAGTGTTGCCAGCCAACAACTGCTTCTGTTGAACGTTCTTTGCATATTCTTGGCAAGCTACTTAGTAAGGACGGACACTTTTTACCCGAGAATGTAGGAAAGTATCTTTCGTTGTACCGCAACAAATTTTAATTATTTTTACCATAATGCGTGATGTATATAGCTACTGGAATTCTTCAGAGGTCCAGATTTCGTTAAAACAAAGTTTTTTCAAGTGAAAATTTGTTAGAGATTAAGTCAAAAAAGTTTTTCAGGCCAAACTTCTTCGCAGGGACAGACAATTCCAACCAGGAATGAAGATGAGCAGTGTAATTCTAACATTATGTGCGAAAACACCTACTTTGCATACATAAGGTAAAAATTTCGTCAAAATTAGGTTTTTTAAGGTAAAAAATGTCAAAATATTGATTTTTTAGATCAAAATCGTCCGTTTTTTAGATATAAAGACGGGTAGACGGGTGTATAATGTATATACCAACGATGAACAGAGGTCTTGAAAACTTAAAGAGCTACACCGGCAGTAGCAATAACGGGAATAGTGTGTAAGAGAAACTTTATAAAGCAGACCATATCAGGCTAGCACATTATTTTCGTGCAGGGTTATAAACAAGTCATAAGGTTCCACAAGTCAATCTTACTTTTATAGTTTTGACTCAGGTTAAGTCTTGTCTTTGTAAACTCCCCGCCGAGTCAAGTCCGAGTCCAAGTCATAGTGTTTATTATCGAGCTCAAGTCATAAGGTTCCACAAGTCAATCTTACTTTTATAGTTTTGACTCAGGTTAAGTCTTGTCTTTGTAAACTCCCCGCCGAGTCAAGTCCGAGTCCAAGTCATAGTGTTTATTATCGAGCTCAAGTCAGCAGGTTCAACTCATGCACTTCTTAAAAACTGGTATTCTACTCACTTTTTGCATTGTAAACATGATTATTCAAACATATAAAGATAGTTCTGGGCATATTTATCTGATACACGACACTTGAATCATTAATACAAAATGTTTCGAGTCATAGGCTATGACTTGGTCGAGTCATGCGCAATGACTCGAGTACAAGTCATGCACAATGACTCGAGTACAAGTCGAGTCAATCAATCGACGGAGTGACTCAATTCGATTCAAGTCATTTTCCATTTTATGAAAATGACTAGAGTCAAATCAAGTCAACAAATAATTGCGGCTTGTGTCCAACTCGATTCAAGTCATGACTCGATTCATTACAACCCTGTGTTCTTTGCAGACCCCTGTCATGATATGTCTTTTGACCAATTTTTATCTTAAAATATCATGCAACACACACAGTACATGCGAAGATATAATACGCACTGGCACAGATCATAAATCAGTACAAGTGCCACCCCGAGAAAACCCCAATATCGCCATCTAGAGCACTGAACATCGAATAATTATATACTGCTGTCATTTGGATCACCATTACACCCGTCAATATTTTCACATCCGCATATGATCACCGCGGAGACGGGCTTGGATATCAAATGCTAGGAAGATATACAATGTTGCATTTTGATTCTTTTAACAGTTTTACTGTTTACTGTAACTTTAGGGCAAATTCAAAAATATGTGATATCACGATGATTCACAGAATCATCGAAAAAATAGAACGACGATATTCAATTTCTTGGTCGATACCGATATCTCACACTCTGACCGAGAACCCAAATACATTCAGCCGATATTTAAAAGAAGTAGGATATACATAACCACATTTTCAAAGCTTCAGAGCATTTATTTGAACATCTTTACAGCCATTGTTATACTTGAACATGAAATAAACTAGAAAGGCTACATCTGGACACCAGTTAAGTGCAAGCTATGTGACATATACTAATATTCTCTGTTGATCGGTCAAAGATGATAGTTTTGTGACTTCCTACCGCAATGTTGTTACGTCACGAAAATTGCCGATAATTTTCAAGCTTCAATGGCCGATACCGATAATTCTTTCAAAGTGTGATATCGTCCTGATATTATCGGCGAACCGATCATAGGTCGGGCAATAGTATATTCCATCTATAGACATCTGGTTAGAATAGCAGGCTTCCTGACATGCATTTGCGATGAATAAGCATGATATCTCAAGAGTTACTCTCCATCTGGGTACTTGGAAGTACGGAATTATACCATTGAGCTCCATCTCGCATTGCGTAGAGATGGAGATTTATGTTATATGATTAGTGGTAATCTACTATTTTCTCTGAAAGAGCGGCACGCTCTGCACAGCACATAGATAAACTTAACATCATCACTCCAGCCTCGGTTTTCTAAATTTTCATCTGAAATTATGGCTTGGTGGATTGTACAAGTTTTCGTGGTGTTTTACCATATCATCTCCAAATTTGTAGCTGAGAGTTGGATTTGTTGAGGTTGTTGGATTGAAGAACTCCTGACACATGCTTTAAGAATCGATAATATTATGTTGGCAACGAATGTATTGTGATTTATGAAAACCCTTGCTCATCATTGCAATTTGCAGTTTCACAACGACATTCCGCCGCCCAGTATCACCAGATACTGAGTCACATATGACATGGCATTTTCAAATTTCCATCATATTCTTCGAATCGGTTTTCCAGACCGCTGAAAATATGTTGAGTTGTTCTACTTTCGCCTTTTCGGACAGCCAGTTGGATTTGTGTCAGACAAATTGAAATTATACAGTCTACATCTAAAATCGAAATTATTAATTATTTATTAATCATTCAATTTTGTATGTAAGCAAGAAAAAGATCGGATAAGTTCAATCTGGGCAATCACAATTTACCAATATACTATTTGAAATCTTCGCAATTGGAATTGTGTCAGTCAAATTGAAATAAGTCGGTATATATATCATATATAGTATGTATCTACAAAAAAAGCCTATCCTTCCTAGTGAAAACTGGAAAATTTTTGTGCGGGAGGTTTTTGTTTAATCAGTCTTAACTGTTGTTAATTTTGAAATCAGGACACAAAAGTTCATCGTTTGTGACTACAGAACACACGAAATTTTGAATTTTTTTTTCTAGTCATATCCCTACAGGACCCGTAAATAATAATTAAACATATTCGGGCGGTATAACAACTTTATTACATGATGTTGGTTCGTGACCTCCTGTCTGCTATGCCAAAAGATATTGAAATCGCCCAAACGTCTACTAAACTAAAAGACGCACACGATTTCAAATTGGTATTTCTTCACTGGCGATTAAATTTTCCTTGCGGGTAGGCATTTGTCTTGTGTGGTTCAGATTTTCGGGACAGGAACATTCGGCGCCAGCCACTGAAGCGCCTATGGACAATTAAACATAGGCAGAGGGGCCTACGATGCGATAAGTAGCGTAGGCCCCGCATAGGCCTATGTAATTTAGGGATGGTGTGATCGTGAGGTTCATGTTCGCGTTTTGTGTGTGAACCTCGTAAATTTAGAGGTTCACGTTCACAAACGAACCTTGGTAGGTTCTGCACTGTGAACCTTTTTCATATATTACAATTTTCACTTCATTATAACATCTTTGGTAGAAAGTTATTGTATTTTAACTGCGGAAACTCTATGCATGGCGCTGGCAGCATAAACAAAATCAAGACTAAACGAGCCATACACCTTGACAATCTCAAAAATTTTACTTGCTTTGTTACAAAAGTTTGCTCGAAATATCC
Source organism: Botryllus schlosseri (assembly GCA_000444245.1). Taxonomy (NCBI): domain Eukaryota; kingdom Metazoa; phylum Chordata; class Ascidiacea; order Stolidobranchia; family Styelidae; genus Botryllus; species Botryllus schlosseri. The sequence goes on from ATSW01111569.1 coordinate 8,067, forward strand.
AGCTTCCCGTCTGTGAATATTTAGTGACTCTCTGCTGTGAGCCTGACCCGCGATCACACAACATCAATACCGAAATACACTACATAGGTCGTCAGCGAATGATGCTTATTGAACCAATCAATGAAATTCATATCGTTCAAATCTAGCAGGCGTACGGAGTCGATCTTGACTTCATATGTTTATTGTATCATAAAAACCAAATCGATTGGTGAGCTAGAGTGTTGGCTACTGCTGTATAACTTGTTAATGGGGTAATATCGGTAGCAAGTATAGAAACTCGTTTCACACTCTACTCAATATCAACGTGGCAATACTCAGACGCCGAATACATTGTCCGGTCTGGCCTATTCCCTTGCAAGTACTCTTTGAAATTGTTGGCAAAGAGACGGAAGATAGCGATTTTATTGGATTAATATATCATTTGATCGCCCCCGTTGATACATTTGGCGACGTTTAAAACGTCAATATGTAGCATTGTGGCCTAATGTGGCCCGAGTTGTCGCCAGATATAGTGTACAAAAATAATACAGACTCACTTCACCGAAATGTAGGGTTGGAATTAGCAAAATGTCGTCACGTGACGTCATGAGGTTCACGTTCGCGTTCACACAGAACCTTTCAAAATTATGGCCAAGACTGCGTATCATCACATCACAAATCATATGTATGAATTGAGTGTGTGTCATGACCTCCAGGGAACCCGTGAGACCGGCTCAGGGAACCCCTATAGTGTTTCGTGTAACACCGGTTGAGTAATATTGGTCTGTACGTTGTCCTGTCAATGCATCATCAGTTGACAAATAAAACGACACGTAAAATTGACTGACCTAATAGCAATGTGTTCTGTACATTACACGGTATATTTTTTCGCCACTGATGTTGCCGAAATCACGTGAACTCGGACAGTCAGTGCGATCGAAGGGAGAGAGCCTTCATCTAACATTTCCCCCACGGGGAAGTTATGGAAATAGTATAATGCAAAGAATATCGACTGTTACGCAAGCAGTTGAGTCATTTCATGTTCCGGATATTACAGTCATTTCTGAAAAGTGAGCCCGCTTATACGTCACGTAGCTATATACAATGGGTACCATGTTTTCGGAATCTCCAGTGTAGGGACTGTAGAATGTAATGCGAGCCTATAGCTGCCGCTTCGATAGCCATAATATCGAGAACGTAAAAATGCAGGGCCAAGCGATTCGAAATGGTTGTATTGAATGTGGGTCTGGATAGGCTTTAAGATCCGATTTCTTCATACGTGCATATTTGATGATGCTCATTGCGGGAACTAATTCTGCCATTTAAAATGATGACCTAAAATTGCGAAGTGTGGACAGACGAGCACCAGCACGCATTATTGAGAAACGCAATAGTCGTTTGCCTTCATCATCATACTTTTCATTAGCGCTCGGATTAGAATGAAACAGAAAATCCAGCTATATCACTATTCGCATGTTCAGTCCATAGATAGTTTTGTAAAACTGTGAGCAACGGTTGAATGGCGTACCTACGCGCAACTGCCAAACCTAACCAATATACTTTCTGCATCGAAAGGATGCTGATCGACTGTGTCGTATGCAGCTGCCGATAATTCGATTCAAAACAGCGCGTTCATAACATTACAGTTCGGCAGGCTGCGCGAAAGAAGATCGAAGATCTATTTGCGACGATAGAACATCCGCCCGAGCCTTCTAATTGCATGTTTGAATTGTGTAATTACTGCTCTCACTCTTACGCGCCGTGTATAGCCACCGCGCAATTTTGTTTATAAAACATTAGTCGTTCAATCTGAGGAATATCTGGGAAGCTATGCGTCATCATCATAAATATACTGAAAAAGAGTCTATATGCATTATGCAATTTAGCAGTCAGTGTGAAAATATGCAGCTGGACAAGCGACAAGACGTAAAACTAGGACACCGTTCTGGAGGTCAGGTCAATTTATCTTATATGACATTTTGGGCTGACATGCAAAGTGCGTGTGTTACGTACAGAGGCCAAGCTATCAGACCGTGTAGGAAAGTCGTTGTCCATCCCTTTTCCTGGCTTCAAAGCAGGCGCGTTACGTCACAGTTTGATTGATCTATTCTGCATTCCGTATCGTGATTCGTGATGATGATTTAAACGCCATGATAGACGCGACGGGTGATTCATCTGAGACGTTAGTTTAGTTTAGTATAGTATCAATATTCAGAGATTTATATACCAATGAGCTTTCAACCAATTATTGACAAATCTGTAAGAGATATCATAGCATTGCAATGTGAGTTCGGCGGATTGTAACTATTCACAGGAGATGCACAATGTTGCTTAGTAGTAGGCTATCTGTAGCGATCAGTTATAAGCTCAAGTTCTGCTATTGGCATGCCGAAGTGCATTCGATTTATATGCACTGCACTCCTATGCAGCTCATCACCCCTATAAGCACTATATTGTTATAGATGCATAGAGCATCGATGATTGATATCACATTTGCTATACGTGAAGCAATGTGTCCATTGGAGACTGTCCAAATGGCCATATGTGGTGAGATTGAGAGTCATTGCGGAATTCATTTCACATTCACATAACGCAGTAAATGACTAGTGATATGGTGCTAATTTTCTAATTTATGAGTGCACTCAATTCTCATTCGTTGATGTGTTGATATACTCATATCGCAGCATGTAGTTTGTTATTGTTCCTACCACTAGCAAGGATGTCTCGTAAATCGGCTGTCTGTATGCAGACACTCAAGTTTGTAGTTGTCGGCGATCCATCGTCCGGAAAGACTACACTGATAAAACGTTTCCTCTCAGGTACGTTGTTATTATTTGCAGATAGTGGCACTGCATTCTCATTATTCCCTTCTCATGTATGTGAGGCAGGCATTCAGTCATTGATTTTGCGATTTCTGGGAAAAGCAGCGCCGTTTTACTGTTACGTGATGCTGGTGTACTGCTGTGCCGGAAATAGGCCTGTATTGTTCGTATATTCGTTATCTATGGTATAAGCCAAATTGGGAATGATATTATTGGCTACGCGTTATATTGGTGGATTTTTATACATTCTGGCAGTCTACTTGCGGTGATTAAGTTCATAAACATTTTTTACAGCCAGACTGTTCAGAGTCAAGTGTATCTGTTTGATGCTGGTGTGATCAGACTAGATGACCTTCACGGTCTTATCGATCATTCCT
>ATSW01111570.1:0-15383 GCA_000444245.1 Botryllus schlosseri
GAAATCATTGATCATGTTGACTGCCCTGTTCTCAAGTTACATTATTGCGTGTCATAAAAAATACCTGTGCTGTCTTTAGAACTTGTCCGAGCGGAAATTACAAATTGGTCGAAACTGCGCCGGCAACGGAGAACAAATGCTGCGCAGATTTTGAGTGTCAATGCGACTGCTCTGAGACTCGTTGCGACTACGCTTCTTATGTTGTGAACAGGTACGCTTCATGCAACATTTTCTGTTTGCTATTTAATATTCTTTTTGAGATTGTTACGGTGCTATTTCGAGTGTTATCATTCCAGCACGGAAGGCACGTGTGATTGCAAATGCGTTTGCGATCCAAACCTCTGCGTTTCCCCGGAAAAAGTATGTCCTGCCGGTGAATACTTAACCCAAACCAGAACAACAGATGCTGGATGCTGCCCAGTGTATGAGTGCGTGTGCAACGCAAGCTCCTGCCCGACATTGCCATCTGCTGACTGTGACAAATATCAAGTAGAGGTAATACTATATAGATTTTTCTCTTCTGGGTTATGCTATCTTACATGTTCTGATGATAAAGTAAACTAGGTATGTGTGGTTTTCAACTCCAAAAAGGTGACATTCATGATGTTATCAAGAAAATTATAATATTACCGTTGAGATCTGAACAGAGCTAGGAATTATCAACAAAATACCCAAATATGACATATATTGTTTCCACTCTCGATTTTGAAATCCAAGCCAGCCGCACTTTAGCTTCAAAATCAAGCTTCCTTCCCAATGTGTAAGTGTGAGAAACCAATACATAACCATAATCATATGCACCTGCATTTACATTGCCTAGATACATACTCGACAAAGTTTTACACCCAAAGAAATATTTCATAGTCCCCGTATAACAAAGTGCTCTCAATATACCCATCCATCTTGTTGCAAGACCAATCCATTCTTGAAATCATTTTTCTCGTCGAGTTTGGTCCCCGTATTTGTGTATCGTTTGGCATTACGTATTGAAACGAGACTGTCCCATATAATGCGTTGTATATATGTGAGTTCATCAGAAATCAGTTGATATCAAAATCTCCTGATTATTCGAATCCGGACTTTTGACTAGGCTCGAATCACGTATTATATTCAATATTTAATTTCAAAATGAATTACCGATTACTGTGTGCATATAAACTTAAATATTTTTGGTCAACAATAGACTCTGGTGCACTATGGTATTAACATATACATATAATTCATTGTTCAATGAAATTAGTATGAAATCTGAAATTTTGAATACCTTACTCGTAAATCATGTGCGAGTATTCGTAAATTGATGAACGGAGCAGCACAAAATTTTGTCAGCCATTATCAGAATAATGTTAAAAATGTACCGGGTTTACTTTTTCATCGATAGCTGTTATCTCACAATTTATAGCTGAATAATATAAATTTAATCACAAAATATGTCAATATCTGCTGTCCATTGTAAATTCTTTTATAACCACATTAGTATGGTTGCAGTTGTTATCTTTTGGGAAAAAAAACGTTATCAGGCTTATCATACCCAATTTTAATCAGAATCTGTTTTCATCTGTTTCCATACCTACTCTTTGGCGCCCTGGCCCTTATTGCACCAAATTCTGTAATTGACCGTAAATTTCTCAGTATCCTTGGAAGGACTCAGTGTCCGCATGTTGCCCAAAAGAAAATCGATGCAAATGTAACCCGGATCCGAATGTGCTGCGTGGACTTTGCAACGAAAGCAGGAACGCGTACAGCGAATGTGAGACAGGCTACGAGCCGTATGTAGCGAGAGTGATGTCTGAAGATGACAATTCTGGGATATGCTGCGAGGTGCAATGCAAGTGTGTCAGTTGCAAATTGGAAAATGGAACTGTCGTGAAGGTATGGTAGTGCTTGTTTCCAATATATATAATTTTCTCCAATCCGCTTTATTCAAGTAAAGATAGACCACATGTTCACAACAACAAATGGATATAAGTATATGTTTTTTCGAAGCATGTCACTTGACACAGTAGAATTGTGTAACGTTTCCAGACACAGTAAAAGCCTGTTCCCTTGTTTGTACTAAACTGCAAGTACAAGTATTGCTGCAATTTTCTATTCAACCACTGATTCAGGCAAACCTGTCCAAGTACGGTATTTCAGCAAAGTTGATGCAGTTCGTTGCTGACCAAGTCTGGAAACAGCGAGTCATAGATACACAATGTTTGTATCCCCATTCCTCACGCATTCATTTTTAATCCAGCAATTTCTCATTACCATTCTGATTTCGTTAAACATTTTCTCAGGTCGGCGAATCATGGACTGAAACAAAGCAATGCAAAATCATCGACCATCACTGCTCGAACGAAAAACTATCGAACACTTGCCACAAACTCGTCTCAAATGAGCGGGACGTCCCTTGTTCCTATACGTCTGCTGATGCCTATGCTGCCGATAATTGTGCTGCGTTTGAGTATGCGGTTGACATTACCAGCCCGGGAGAATGCTGCCCAAGCTACCGCTGTGGTGAGCCTTTCTGTTTTACCAAATAGTGTTTTCTTTTGCTCATTCATTCTGTTTAAGTATCCGTATAATCAGAATCAAGGGTGAAGGCATATTTGAGAATTGGTGACTGTTAACTTTCGAATGTTTTGTCAAAAGATGAAGTCCTAAATAGTTATCTGTTGGAATTTCACAATAAACTCGGTTAATGGTACCCTCTATGGCAATTTGCCTCCAGGAACATGCCTATGATGAATGAAACAGTATATAGTTGTTGCATACCATAATAATATGCACAAAGTTCCGTATGTGGCAATATATCATGGTTACGCTTAGACACTATGCAGAAGCAAAACACTGACGGCAAATGCAGAATGTGCCACAACCAAAATGAAACTGTAGCACATCTGATGTCCGGCTGTGGTGCACTTCCAGCTACCGAATACACATGGAGACACATTAGGATTGGTCACTACATTCATCTTGAATTATGCAAACGTTTTGACATCACCACTTCGACAAAAGATTGGTACGAAGAAAAATGAATGCTTATTCATTGAATTGGCTGTCCCAGCTGATCACAACATACAACAAAAATAAACAATGTACCGATAGTCATTGGCGCTACAGGGGTCGTGAGCAAAAAACTCATGGGACATAACCAACAGATTCCGGGTAACGTTCGATTCGACATGATCCAAGAGATCACGTTATTGGGCACTGTGCATATTCTTCGAAAAGCCTTGAATGCACCACTGGACTAAAATTACACTTGTGAATCACAGCATGATTTCTATAATTTCGATTCTTCATTCTCAATCTTCTCTACCTCTGCTCTGTAGCCCTTGCCAATTCTTCATCTACTACAATCCTGTAATTTGACTTCTCCATGTATTGCATAGGAATAACAATTAGAATGTAATACTGAAATTTTAATAATTTACTCCAATCTCGCCATTTTCCTTTGGGGGCAGGTTGCTCCCCGGATTATGTGTGTTTTTACCAGTTTTACTGTGAATAAAGAATATATTATTATAATATGTATCAAAGACGTAGTGCAGAGTTATATGTAAAGAATGCTAATGTATTTGGAAATAGGTTATTTCAAAAAAAAATTCAAATTCAATTGATGATATGAGTTGCTTAACAATGGTCTTAGCAATGACGTCAACAAGGCAACACATTAAATGTAGACTTCATGTTGAAATCCATATTCAACAGAGCCATGCACGACTTCAACGTGGAATTGCGATTCACCAAACGAAGTCAGACAACCGACTGAGAGCAACCCCCGTTGCCCTGGAAACTGCACTTGCGTTCAGCCAATGCAAGAAAAGAATTTGAAGGCGTGTCGCGAAACTGCAAGTTGTGGGGTGTATGAGAAGCCTCGCTTGCTATCATCAGGTGCTACTGGCGGTAAACAGCACCCGGACCATTGCTGTCCCAATTATGAATGCATCTGTGACATTTGTCCCAACACTACTGTCACTAGAGACCAGCTTACAGCTAGATCAGAATACTGTGAGGAGGTTACTGTGCAACTGCCCGGAGATAGGAAATGTTGCTTGAATTATCATGTCACTTGTGATGCGGATTGCTCTTGCGAAGAGATAAATATGAAGTGCAGTTCTACTACTGGCTGTGAGCAAAAGCCGGGTAAGTCCAGTTCAATCTTATCAATGTTAATTCTTCCATCAGAGGCGGGCAACATACGGCCCGAAACGGGATTTTGAGCGGGCCGCAGACAGTTTTCAGTCTGACATGATAATGTGGCCCATGGTCACAGTCTATCGCAATATACCACAGATGTCTCATTGACTTCAACAGCTATTGAAGTACCTTAACAAGACAAAGATGCGTTCCAATCTGTCTCATGTTCATGTGCAGTCTTTACTAAGTGTTTTTAATTCTGACATGCGGGCAGAGTTGTTAGAACTTGTTGACAACTTTGATTGACCAGAGATGTCTTATTGACTTCAACAGCTATTGAAGTACATTATGTTATTAAATTCATTAAATACTGTTCAATAGTCTATTCATATTGAAATGAACCCAGATATTTTCGGCTGACACTCGTCAGGGGTAATCGTCAGCAACTAGAAGAGAATTGGAAATAACATTGCATATCAACAATCGTATCACAAAATATGACGTCACGATACGATTGTTGATATACAATGTTCTTTCCAATTCTCTACTAGTTGCTGCCGATTACCCCTGACGAGTGTCAGCCGAAAATATTCGGGTTCATTTCAATATGAATATACTATTCAATTGTATATTGAAGTTCTGTACCTCCAAGAAGCTCTTTAAACACTGTTTTGTCTCTAAGCTTTAAACTTAAAGTTGACATTGAATACGATTAATTCCATGTATAGTTGGATGTATCAATTCAGTAATCTGGCCAACCAATCCGACAAAGTACTTCATTTTTCCATATCAGGCCCAATCAATCAATCAATCAATCAAGCAGGAATCCTTCACAGTTGAGTAAGCCATATCGCGATGATATCCTTTGCTTTTAGTGACAACAAACCAATGCAATTGCGTGACCGAGGCAGTATGTCAGTGCAACAACGGAACTTGCCCTCAAAAGTCTTGCGGCGAATGCCAAGAGCTGCAAGTAACAGAACTGACATCGAATCCTGCGCTTACATGTAATGGTAACTGTTGTCCGGAATTGAGGTGTGTGCCGAAGCCGTGTCCGGAGCGAGAAGATACGACCATCCCGTCGAAATGTACTCATCTGGAACAGATAAGTGTCTTATATTTGAGATATTTTGTCGAATTATTTTTGCCAATATATTTACTCTAAACTTTCAACTGACTCTCATCGAAAGCAAACATCAAGAGTCAAGACATACATAGATTCAAATCAGAAGTAGGCTATACTCAGAATTACTGTTTCGGACATACCATTACACACAAAACATACATGCCAAGATACCGTCGCCACACTAAAGCACACGATACATTGTAACAACAAAAATGCTGATACATTGACCTAGCACCATCGAAATATACCTTTATGTAGGCTACTATTCATTATTCGAAGCTTTTCTTGTAAAGCCTCAGTCCGAAATCTTAGAGTGACTAAATTTTCCGTTTGTACACATTGTTTTCTGCCACCTCAACGTTCAGTACCATTAAAACATTGCAGGGATATCTAGTTTCTATATATCCCCGAAACATTGTAGCAATGCATATCATTAATTTCTGATTAATGAAATGTAATTGATGCTGTGTGACGACTGTGCCATGACATTCAATTTTAAATAATAAAAAAACTATGTATGGAGTCTATCATTTCAATAATTATAAAATGAAGAAGTCATTTTCCTCTGGAGTTATCAAAGGCATAGAGTTTGATAATCTGAATAATTTAAAAATTACCTATGTAATCAAGGGTGTTGAGAATTAACGGAACTAAACAAGTCTAGTTTGTGAATTCAATGACGGTTTTTATAAGGTGGGATGAAAAAATACCTTATTAGTTAAATTCCAGTGTTGCATTTGATATTGTATTTTCCGATATTTGTCGTTATTTATAGACAAATCCTCATCTCAAACAGGATGTTGTCATCGATAGCATGGAGCAAGACACAGCAGCTGTGTTCATAGAACATATATCATACGGTTCTCGCAATTTGACAAATTATTGTCATTTATCCGTTCCATATTTCCAGACATTTACTCTTGGTTCTTTTCAGCACAAATTGGACTATTCGAACGATTCGTGCTGTCCTAACAGGGAAATCGTCTGCAAAACCGTTATCGATGAATGCCCTTACCTTATTTTGACGTCTTGTCCGGAAGGTTCCGAACTACTTACCACCCCAGCTGCAGAATCCACTGACTCGACTGTGTCCAATGTTGCTGACTGCCCGATGATTGATAAGTGTTGCCCGCATAGAACTTGCGTTTGCAACTCTTGTAAATATCCGAATGGCACCCTTAACGTTGGTGCCGAGCCTGTTTTTTCAGCGGACAGGTAGGAAATATTTTGATTTTAAAGACACTCGAAAGCTTTATCCTGAAAGGTTCAATAACAAACTGATTTTACCTTTTCTATATGCTCGGGTGCATATATCCAACTGGTTTAGTATTTAGCTCACTAAAACTTCCGTTATTCTTGAAATATATTTATGTAATAGGAAATAAGAGTTTTGATTAAAATTATCGAGACGACAGATTTCGTGTTATCGGGAGAGGCTGTTCACATTTTCATTTGGCTGCCTCGAAGTGTACTTTTAACAAAATACTGCAATTAAGTCTGTGCTGAGCTTAGGCGCTCTCTTCGCTCCGCTTTTTCGAAATTTCATGCCAGTGACTTCATATTTTGTGAAGCGATTGTTCATATACAATGCTCTTTCCAATTCTCTACTAGTTACTCACAATCACCTTTTGAATCGGTGTCCTGTGCTCACACTATGTTTTATTTTTTAATTATTTTTTATTAAATTACTTTAACTTGGAAAATCATCGCTGCTCACCTGATATATCAGGCAAAAAGGCCAGCGATTCCAATCAGGCTCACAATCACCCCAGATAAGTGTCGGTCCAAAATCTTGGGTTCATTTCAATATGAATATACTAATCAATTGTATATCATAGTTCTGTACATCTAAGAAGCTCTATGTTATTTAATCATTCGTATAATCACCAAACCAGCAATTCGCGCCTATGCTTGAAGCTTTTTGGACTAATTTAAAATCAGCCATCTGTACCTGTGCGAGATCGAAGCTTTTCTACATTACCTTTACTACAGAAGTGAAAGCGACCACTTCAATTATCTCTCACTCTATCCAATGTGTTTTAAAAGATGCACAAAATACACATGCACGAACGGTGCCAAAGATGCGGACGGCTGCTATGTCGTGACTGAAGAGAGACCACAGTGTAGCCCCGCACCACCATTGAAATGCTACCAAGAGTTGGAGACTCCGGCTGCCTCTCCCAGTGATAGGACAGCAAACGGCTTCTCATCGAATTGCTGCCCTCAAAACAGGTAGTTCGGAAGTAATTTGGATCTTACTCATATACTGCATGAAGGGCGAATTCGACTTGAGTATTGATTGTAATGCTTCGAGTCAACTACTGAGGCACCATTATTTTTTTGTACACCTCTTTCAACTAAGCGTGATATTGATGAAACGAATGGCTATTGCTACTTTCTTCCCACCTTCGGAGCCTTGACATCTCGATTGGTCGTATGGTATCATCCAAAACCTAGCACAAAACTATGTACTTATGTAGAAACGACATTATTGTTATTCGCGATTAACCTGCATCATTGTCACAAATCAGAATTAAAAAGGAATAATCGAAAATATACCTAATTATCCTCAATTTCATATATGACTGGCAAAATTTCTTCGTTGTAACAAGAATGAATGCTTGACTCGGCCTGAAGCTTAATTTTTTATTCGGAATCGCATATCTTGGTTACTCGCTTTCTCACAACCCTAGCCGCATGTGCTCTGTTTTTGTAGCGTTGCAGATAAATCTTGTGGAGCAGACTACGTAGCAGGGCCTGACTCGTGTACTTTTCCGAGAGTATTGCAAACCTCGTACAAGGTAATTCACATTTCTTAGAAATTCTTACAGTCTTCACAGGGGTTGTGATGACTCTAGTCATGACGCGACTAGAGTCACGATTTTTTGGTGACTCGAGTAATTTTTTCAATGCGTAAAATGTCTCAACTTGGACTCGAGTCATTGTGCATGACTCGAACCAAGTCATATGAATCGAGACTAGGACGGCCAAGTTCATTCTAACTTCGAAGAATAGTAAAGTCACTATAATATGGGTATTTCGAATATCAGTCCTGATACTTGGAAAATAAGGCCAGAAACTGTTAGGACTGAGCAAAATTATTTTTTGAGTTCAAAGTGAGCCATTCTATATCACTGTAGCTGAATTGAAAAGGTTGGTCGCACCGGATTGAACTCAAAACTGAACAGTGAACGTAATCACTTGGAATCGGACTCGAGTCACAACAATATGGCCTTTATTCCGAGACTCGTCTCTATCTCAAACTCAAGTTGTGGTGAACCGAGCACGGGCTGAGTCCAGCTCAGATCGATAGAGTGTTTGGCATTCGGATAGGATTTCGAGCGGAGCTCAGTTTTGAGTCTTTACTCAATAGATTTGACAGCTGACGACTGCTTGCAGACGTATACGGTTCTGCTAATTGCTCGCGATCTGGCAATCCACGGTTTAGATGTCAGGCTGGTTGCATAGTATTGCCCTCAATTACGTCATTACATTGTGTGGAGATTCTACAATGGATGTATAGACGAAATAAAACCGTGCTATCTGTAACCACTACCCGTACATCACCGTAGCTTGATCTATTCAAGTATAGCTCGCCGTATATCCCATTCATTTCAAATCGGTAAACATATATTATATCTCTCAAGCTTAATAGGAATTTAGGGACTATCTGACATACTGTTTTAGCCAATGCAAATATTTACATATAATTAAACATCAGACTTCATCCTGAAATCTTCAGGAATAAGCACAAGTTATTTATTGAATTACTGATGATGGGTGGTGGTGCCGTGTGATGTGGTTGATATTTCCACCATACACTGGGACAAACAGTTTTTTTAACGGTATTGCAATGATCAACCTTGAGTACATTCATGAAGCGCCAGGTAATCTACTATTGTGTATTGCAAGGGATGAAAAATGTCCATCGATTTGAGAATACCCCACGTAGTCAACGATGAAGCCATTCTGAATACCAATTCTTATGCAATGTTGACGCAAAATGAGTTACAGCACTGAGTAAGGTTTATAAAGACCCTATACTCATTGAATTAGACCAAGACTTGACTCCGCGGCGAATTGAACATGAGTCATCTTGACTCGAGTCAAAACTATGAAAGGGAGAGAGAGAGAGAGAGAGAAAGAGAGAGACGGTTTTCTTTTTTTTCTCGCACCATCGAGATGCTCTTTGACGACAGAGTCGCGAAACGGCCTTTATAGTAAGGTCATCTAGTCTGCACCCCCATTTTTTCTCCTCCATGCTATCCGTGATCAATAAGCGCCTAACAGGATAGCCGAGGATACCAGTGTTCGAGTCTTTGGTCTCTCCCGCCCCGGAATCAAACCCCCAACCTATCGATCGAGTAGCCTGATGCATCACCATTACACTATCTTGCTCGGCGGTGAGATTGACTTTCGACTTGGAACCCTGTAACTTCGTTACAACCCTGTGTCCTCATCATTTGTTTGAATTCCTTGAATCAATCTTAAGTAAATGTTCGTTTGACAAGACTTTTTGACAGGGTGACTGGCCAACACGATAATTTTTGAAGTTGGATATATTTTTAACAATGCATTGCCACCATAATTTCTTGTGAACGGGCTATGTCAACCAAAAGTTTGATTAGCTTGACCGTGAAATTCAGGAGGTTCAGTATAAAAAGAACAGTTTTGACGCATTGGCCTAGCCATGGGCAGAGCAAGAGAGCATTCGAATATTAGATTTGCGAAAATTTTTGTAAATGAACATGGGGTGGTGCAGATTGACTTACTTGAAAAATTTGCTGTCCCGAGCTTTCTACGTTTTAGTAACCTTCTTGAACACTCAACAGATGGCTTTTGGTTTCAAAAACTCAGTCAAACTGCATTCACAGTTATGAGAAAACGTAATAATTCCGGTATCACATGTTGAAAGCTTCAGTTTAGCGGCGTGTTGCCCATGGGAACGCCTTTTTAGCACCAGCTATCTCCGAGCCAGGACACACCATCATCATCATCATCATTGGTTTATTCGCAATTTTATCACTTCAATACATCACAAATAATCTGATACAATGAAACAAACAATCTGATACAATGAAAAGGCAGGAAGACTTCAAAGCGACTTGGAGTAGTCTATGGAATCAGACACCCACCTTGGCCTAGGCGATGTAAAGAGGAGGCATGCACACTGAATAAAAGTAAAGAAGATAGTATAGAAAAGAAAGCGACAAAAATGGGGTGGCATGTCATGGGAAGCGAGATCGATAGGTCAGTCGTGGTCTGATAATCTTGAGGATTGACAGTACAGTTGAAATGTGAGAAAATACGTGACTTCGTGTTAGATCTCCCGCAAGCGATAGAAATTTTGCCCTAACTGATCCACGTGCGCTGCTGTGTAAATGAGAACCGCAAGACATGCAATCTAGATACATACATATATTACTGAGCGAGTTCATTAGTTACCTGATATATTTTTTTGCTTTGCGCAGATAGTGCATGAATGCTCACTCATTGTTCATGACATAAATGTCCACTGATTTTGGTGCGTATGGTAAGATAAGGCTTCTGTTGAACATTTTCTAATCAATACAAAATTGGCCTGTGGCATGTGACCCTTTGGTCAGAAAGGCTGGTCACTATTGTGTTCTTGGTAGGCCATATTTTCAATACACAATTTAATAGTACATTGATATTGAATTATACTTGACTGGTTGCTAACGATAACCTGAAATAATTCGGGTTTATTTCGATATTAATATAATATTCAATTAAATATTAATTGAATGGACTCTCGATTTGCTGTTGCATTGTTCAAATAATCAGCTAGGTTTCATCCATTTATCCACTGTGGTATAAATCAGCTACAGGTGTCATACCTTAGACCTGCCTGTTCTGTTACACAGATAGACTGTCGCATATACANATTAATCTTGCATCGAACAACACATTCATATTCCCAATTTATTCACCATAAGCTTTTCAACTGACCCTNNTCGGTAGTGGCCGTCAGTATAATACANAGATTGAAATTCGAAATGTAAAGATGAAATAGGTAGTGTGANGTAAGAATGGTATAACAACNACAANGAACTCAAGCAACAATGAATTCCTAGTGATATATTGGCCAGTGAAAGTGGCTTTGCGAAATACTGACTGAGCATAGCAATTCTCTTGCATTCCTTGATGTCTTCGTATAAAAAAGGAGGTTCCTAACGTCAGTCTTTAGGAAAGACACATTCACCTGGCCAATATTNCNCATCTNTNATTCATTTTGTCCGACAAAGCGCAAAACTAATCTGATACGAACACTTGTTCACAGGGCTCTAAGTCGGAACTTGAATCTGAATTAGATTTTATACGGAAAATCCCTGATCACATTGTGAAGTCCACCGTTGACTTCAGAGCCACTAAATTCATTGGACCCAGTCAATATCCAGTCTATTTAGATTTACCATGGATTGATAAAGTTTCTGGTAGATTTGACAAGCAAATCAAGTCGTCTGTCAGTCAATGTTTCATATGGGTACAACGTAGGATTGTTCTCACTACAAAATCTCTTTTTCCTGCAACACAGAAGGATGTACCACGTGCCACAAAACACAGTAGTATTATTTACAATTATGTGTGACACTGCGACAGTCAGTGTGTGGGTCGTTCTTCACGTCACCAACAAAGAAGCAACCAACATGTGCCCAACCAGAATAAAAAACCTGACGTCAATGCAGTCAATCGCAGACCAGTAACCCTTTCTTGCGCGACTATGACCAGGCAACGGCATATAACTCTCCAATAGGTCAGCACCTTCTGACGCATCCAGAGTGTGCAAAATCGTATTACGATTACAAATTTTCAATTCTTGCATGTGGACGTAGTCTGTTCCATTTAAAGGTTCTGGAATCGACTGTAATAAAACTCGACAAACCTATTCTTTGTCGACAAAAGGACCGTCTCGGTTCTCTCCATGTATTTCATTAGTGTTGCGTCTCTAGCTATATATTATAGCTTATTTATATTGCACTAATTGCATTTTTGCCTAATGCTCTCTTTTTATTAAATCTCTTGTTGTTGTTGTTGTTGTTATACCATTGTTACGTCGCACTACCTATTTCATCTCTACATTTCAAATTGCAATCTTCGTATTAAACTGACGGCTACTACCGACGATGGTCAGTTGAAAAGCTTATAGTGAATAAATTACGAATATGAATGTGTTGTTTGTTGCAATAGTCAAATTCTGTACCGCAAGGAACTTATTTGATATTAATCTGTAATCATAATAAAATATTCGCGAATATTTCAACATGAATATACTGTTCATTAGTACATGTAAGTTCTTGCATATAGTATTGCTGTGACGGTAGTTTTCACCAACTCGATTTGTTTGTTATTCATATCTCAGTTTACAAAGCAGTAAAATATATATCTCTATCTCATTGTCATTACAAACATTTCATTATCAGTAGGTCTTCTATAATTGGTTCTGATTCATTCAGGTGAGATCATTACGATTTCAGGTTGGATTTTACTCGGCTCAATCTTCTTTCATAAAATATGGAGCCTGGTGCGTGTATTGTTTCAATAACTGAACTCATTTTTATAGACTGTCGAGGGCTGTGAATATGTGAATTGTCCAATTCGAAAATGTGTTTGTGACAAGTGCGTGGATGCCAATAACGGGACTCACACCATTGGGAACACCTACAGCCTCGGCAACGATTGTGAATCATACACTTGCGTCGCAAGTAAGTTTATCAAGTTTCTGCTGAACACCGGCATCAATTAATCAGTCAACATCCGATTTTGTTAACTATCTATTAATTGGACCGGATAATATCTGATAACTTTGATATCCCGATGTTATAGAAGGATAAGTTGATTTATGTCCATCATACATCCCAAAGAAGTTTGAAATCCTATTTACTCATGCCTGATGAGTCTCAGTGATTAATTTTCAGTTTAATCAATTCTTAAAATATCAGCCTTTGTATTCTGCCCATCACTTTTACTAGTTAGCGATAAGACTCATTCCAGATCTAGATACCAATAAATCTTAGACATTTAGTATATAGACACCCAAATCTCACTCAGAGTTGCTCGAAGTCAGGCAAATGCGAGGTATTTATGAGAGGGTACACGATCAACTAGCTACATTTTCTATCATTGCCCAAATTTGCCTTGTTGGCTTCGGCTGAATCAATTTTTTCATTCTGCAGTCTGGACGTGGATAGTGACTGATGACATTCAGCCAAGGCCAAATTGAAATCACTCATGTTGTAATGGAACTTAACATAGAGTGGATGATAAAGAACTCTAATCTATTCGATACAACACAATATACTTATGGTTTCACAATCCACTGGCACAGTGGTTCTCAAGCTGGTGGGCGTAAAATAATCTGAAGGGACGCGTAGGCGCAGTTAACTAAAAAGAAACTCCCGCCCACAAGATTTACTAGGAATTAAATATTTTCAGAATTCTTTCTGTAACAGCAAAAACTTTCAATTACATCAAACTATTCGTTGGGATTGTTAGCATTCTGATATCTCTCTTTAATATTTTTCGATATCACGATAAGCGGGGGAGCAAAATGTTTCGCTGTCATAAAGGGTGGTGTGTGGAAAAAAGTTTGAAAACCAGAACACTAGCAGATTGCAACCGGCGTATCAAGAACCGTGCAAAAAATATTTCGATTCTTCAATTTGTAGATTTTGAGTAGATGGAATGGAATTCGGCTCTGCAGCTTCATCAATTTTGGTCTTTTGAAAATATAATCTGTACAATGTACATATACGATAAGACAGTCCCTACAACGAAAGTATTTCTATGTCCTTAACAGAAAGTACATTGCATTGCCTCTGCATTTCACCACACTGCAACTGTAATTTGTATTGATTTTATTGCTGGAGTACAGCCATCCTGGCTCAGTGATAATCACTGACAGGATAGCGTAATGGTTGAGTGTCCAGTTACTTGATCGTTTGGTTGTGTGTTCAATCCCCGGCCATTTCGGACTGAAAACCGGAATAGTAACACTGGTATCCGTGACTTTCCTGTTCGGCGAACAGCATTACCAGGATAGCATGGAGTGGCTATTTCTGATCCTTTCTTGTCAAGCGACATATCCACGTCATGCACTCATGGTGTCCATATGCACAGATGGTGTATACGATATGGAAATCATAAGTCGGTGTGTATGCCGCAAAAACATCAAGGACTAAAATATATAACGTCCTAATAACATTCAGCAATCGCAGCATAACTGGTATTGCAATCGTGTCGGCGTCAGTCAACCTAAAACTCAGCCATTGATAATGCATTCCTCTTCTGCTCTCAGACCTGACTAGTATAGAGAGCCTGCAAAAAACTGCTGAGGATCCATGATCTGCTTTGGCAAACCCATCACGTGAAAGTGGAATGACAAAAAAAGATATTGCTTTACTTTGCCAATAACAAATTTGTCAATAATCCGTCTCTCTATCTCCTAGATACCGCGGGTACTTGCGCGATCGCTGTAAGTGAAAGAAAACAATGCCGCCGGCCTGGGATTTCAAGAAGTAAATGCCTCAAGGCTGGATGCTGCTACCGCAACAATAAGTGCTATCATAAGAAAGATCGAGGTAAGTCAATAATGCTACTGCTAAAATATACAATTGGTAATAAGTCTTCAATTATCTTACCATGCCAATTGGTTTCATTCTACCATCCAAGGTGTTGATAAAACATTTGCGTGGGCGGCTCTCACATCAAAATCATGCTGTGTTTACTATCCTACTTGATTATTCACTTCATCCTTCAACATGACGCAGGTGTTGCTTGTCACTCTTCCGAAAATATTACTTTCAGACATATGAATGAGTACTGCATAAAGACGTGCGATGTCCCCTTTAAACTGCGCACTTGCGTAGTGCGCAGTGCTTTCACGGTCTCTCCGACAAAAAATCCGAAGTAATGACCTTTTTTTTAGTTGGTATGCACTATTTTTCAAGGGTCTGCGCAGTGAGTTGGTGAGTGTGCGCAAACTGGTCAAGAGTTAGAGGGAACATTGGTGATATGATTTTTTCAACTGTGAAATTTCGTGGTTTTGTGTGACGGTGTACGGCAGTGGTTCCCAACGTGGGGGATATCGCCCCCCAGGGGGCGATTTGGCGGT
>KE603718.1:1316-11571 GCA_000444245.1 Botryllus schlosseri
AAATGATGAAATTCCAAGAAATTTGCTGACCACTCCCATCTAGCAAAGTACCCCATTCTGCTAGGCAGTTTCTGACGAGTTTGAGCATGTGACAAGGATCTAAAATGACTTGGATTTGATGATTGGGTAAATATGGATTGGGAAAACTAGACACAATGTTCCTGGAGGATATATTTGCCCCCAATGAGGAAAGCATAGCGAAGTGGCAGGAAGGCCCGTCGCATGTCAATGAAGCAACAGTTGCACCTGTTTCGTTAAGCTTGTTCATGCAAATTCTAACCAAATTTGCTCGTTCCGATCCTGTCAAACCATTAATGAAAAAGTATCCAAGCGGAATCTTCCAGGATGAATTGACGCAAACAGCCATAAAAACTAATACATCTTTTGCAAGTGGCAAAGAATCATCGTCCTCGCAGTCAGTACCCATGTCTACATATCCTCGATATCTTTTTCCATCCCAAAAAACCTGCTTGCGGATCGACATTTCATCCATCATTATGGAACATATTACAGGAGTTGTTGATGCCTCTACTTTTCCTCTGATAGCAGAAAACGCAATACCAGTAAAGCCAGGCTCAGCGGGAAGTTTTCCATACCAGCGTCTTATCACACTCGGATGGGGAAGAGCGAGTTGAAAATTTTGACGCACAAAATTGTATGCCTTAGCAGAATAATACTGCAGCGTCATTGCAAATGATTGCAGTTCTTTAGAGTATTTGACTCGTCTTCCACCAGCTTGCAGCTTCATGCGCTGCAACAGCTCACTGGGTATACGACTGAATGTCTCAGACATTACTTCTCCACACAAATCGCTGATCAAATTTTTTTTTTTCAGAGATGCAATGACCTCATCCAGAGTTTTCACTTTTTTTCTCAGGCGGCATGTCCTCATTCTGGCAGCATGCAATCTCTTTTTAATTTTTACCACTCTACGGCGTTGCTGTTGAATGAGCTTTTGAGGAGAGGTACGTGCACAGTAATTGTGGTCGTGGAGAACTGCTTCACCAGTCTGTACATTACAATAACGTTTCTTATCTTGAAGTGTTGCTGGTCTCGCTTGCCGTTTGTTGGAAGCCTGAAATCAACGAATTTCAAATTAACGAATTTCATATCAACAGTGGCTAGGGTAAGGGTATGCTAATATAAACTTGACTTTAGAAGTAAATTTATAAATTCCTACTGTACCTTTGTCCTCATATATTTCGGAAAGTTCAGAAATCTTGTTGGCACCGCATTCTCCCTCAAACGTATCAACTGGCCCACACGGTAAATGGCACTTTCCGGAAAATGATCGGAGCAGATAACTGACGATCTTGATGGAACCCAGTTTTTTCTTTTTATGCTTTCTACCCATCTTCCTTTCAGCGATTCATTAGTAGGAAAGCTGCATTATACGGAGCATTGTATGAAGCAAAGCACACTAAATAGACAATTCTTTGTTATGGGCTATGATAAAAGCAGAAGGTACATAAAATATCTTGTCTGATAAAATTATACATCTGTCACTTTCCACTCCATAGGCTTATTGTATTCAAGATTGAGGTAGCTTTCTAAAGCTAAAGCAGTTCAAAGGTAAACCTTGAAAAATATTTTTGAATAAATAAATTGACAGTTTCGCACAAAGCTATAAGGACTATAGATGAACTTGACTATGGAATTTGCAAATTCCACAGTATTTGTTTAGAATCTGAACAAGATATCCTGTTTTACCTATATGCTGATAAAAACCCATAGGCCATTTATTGAATCTTTCCTTGTATTCCAACTCTTGCCTACATAGCATAACCAAGAATTTAATACCACACTGATTATTGGCCGAACTGCTTGTACTCGATCATGGAGAAAATACAAAGAGTGAGATGGACATTATTACAGATTATCACAGATATTGATGATGAACATTACATAGCTGATATGGTGACACGGATTTCTACTGGTAGTCTGGTCTGGTCATTTCATTCATATAACTGCAACGAAATGTTCTGCTATCACTTTACCATGACCTGTTTATTACAACTGTGACTGATCTGGCCATGTCTGGCTGCTATGCTTATTCTGTGATTCACTTACCGGTGAAAAGTTCTGGGGTATCGCCGCTTTACTATCGACTCTTCATCACTACTGCCGTCACTATTACTTCTTGCATACGACTCACTGGATATCTTCTTCCGCCTTTTACTGCACCCATAGGCACAGCAAAGACTACCACTACCACCTGATGAACGTACTATCTTCGACATGTCGAATTACACGGAATATCAATATACTGGCACGAGATATTGGGCTGAAACAAATCCTGAATGTTAGAATAATTAGTCATTCAAAGCTCTATACGCATACAGTACTACAGACCCAACACGAATCAAATATATTGAAACATTGACCGCTTTTCCATAAGCCCCTGTACTAAATCAATTTACCGTGTACCCACAATGCATCTGCGCACGGGGATCACGCAAATTTGCTCAGCCGGAGATAGCAGTAGTTCGGGGCTTGGGTGCAATGGCTGCAACCCATGTTAGCCACGGACGATGGTATCATTGGTTTGTCATGCCTGAATGATTTCCCGCGCTCTGTGATTTCTAAAGCTTCATATCTTCTTGGAATCGGAGATGGGCTCGGGGTTGCGATTTCTATGAGGCTTCAATCTGTTCTGTTGTAATAATCTATTTGTCAGTAAATAGTTTTTGTGCTTCGTTTGTTTATTACGATCCATTCTAGTGTTGCTACATGGTGTGGTTAACGGATAACTTCAGTACGGTAGCATTGATGAGGCTACGGCCATCAAGCAATAAAACGGATCCCCGGAGGAACCGCTCGCTTGAATCAACAGAATAGTGGTATATCCAATGTGAATCTTATTTGCAGAAAGAATCCCGCTTGTGCATATCTGTAGCGTGCGAAGTTTTTCATATATTAGCTGTCCTAATCCTATATGCTCTGGTCTCGAGGATGATTGGGATTTGGCA
The DNA here is from genome assembly GCA_000444245.1 of Botryllus schlosseri. Classification (NCBI taxonomy): domain Eukaryota; kingdom Metazoa; phylum Chordata; class Ascidiacea; order Stolidobranchia; family Styelidae; genus Botryllus; species Botryllus schlosseri. The sequence goes on from KE603718.1 coordinate 4,286, forward strand.
ATACAGTACAAGAAGTATGAGCAGACGGATCTTATTCTGATACGTATATATAACTGGCAGTTTGAAGACTATAATCGCACATGTCTTACCACTGAATTCGTCTGAGCTGAGTTTTGACTTCGTGTGGAGTGAGGTAATCACTGGGATCGGGACTTCCCCACTCGCAGCGTAATCACTGATATCGCTAAATTTCGTGTCGATTACCTGCAAATTCAACAATGGTGATAACCTTCGTCAAAGGATGTCCTACGATATCCTTACGTCGTATCCCAAAAATGTTGTCCCGACCGAAAATCCGTAAAAATCGGCGAACGTTACGCGCTGACCTCCTACCTCTCGAGACCGCGCGTATTTTCTAAAAGTAAAAACGATGACCAACAGACCCTAATCAGTGGCTGAACCGCAGCGTATAAACTTATTCCTGGGATTCCCTACCTGTATTTAACATAATGTGTAATATCCGCCAGCGAGTTTATTATGAGACTGGATTTTGCGGCATTCTTGATTTCAGAATGGTAGTCCAGTAACGAGTCTGGGTCTTTGAATGCTTTCTTCGCATACGCTGGTACAATGTACCTAAATCCAATCACAAATGAGATATCTTGCGTAATGCTTCAGAGTGGTAAATGATAGTTAAACTAAAAACAGACAATACGACGTGCATTCTGTATCATTACTTTGTTGCGATGATTGTAGAAATTATCGACGATTATACCTAATCAGTCAGTAAAATTTGATAACAACACCCGATAGCAAAATTTATATACTGGCATCATTCTTTTAATGCGCGGAATAAACGATTGCAATCTCACCAAATTCAATTCATGCATATACTTCTGAAGTGATTATGTTACGTTAGCCAACTTCAATACATTCTTGACGGCAGAAAACGAGCAATTCTACAGCAATACCACATTCGATTCCATAATACCTTTGCTTCATGATGATAGTTATGTTCTTTTAAAGCGTAAACGTAGATGCACTGCATAATGCACATAATATTAGAATGAGTATGCGATTGCTAAAGAACAGTGAGAAGAATTGGTAGGAGATCTCACTCACCATGAACCGCCTGATAGACCAGCAAGATGTGTGACACAACCCAGCAGCCCAGAATCCCTGGCAGCTTCCATTGCGCCACAGAATTGCGTGATGGCTCTGTATCCGCCCCCGGAGCAGGCAATTGCAATCGAAGGTACCTAATATCAAATAAAAAAGTAGCCGAGCTAAGCAGTCCACTGATAGATCAAATGTCATCAATTCGCAGCGAGAAAAGTACATGGAAAATTGTCAACTAGGGTTAGTTCGGATATCAATAATTTTCACTATCCGGAGTCCACACGTATTAAATGCTCTTTCTGCTTCCACAAAATGGGCTGAATTATAGTATGCTAAGCGAGGCTGAATATAGTAAGCAGCGCTTCCTTTTTGCCCTTTCTTCTGTTTAGGTGTCCAGTACTGGAAGGACGAGTAGCTGATACCGGAATTGAGGCCGACATGATAGCTCGCTCTAATACCTCCATGAGAAATTCACATGATCAGGCCCGTAGCCAGCCGAAAAATAAGGGGGTGTTTTAAATAAAACGAGGTGGTTTCGATTTTTTCCGAATTTAGTATCGGCGGGAATCAATTACGCTCGCACGCACGAAGATGTTTCCGGAATGCGAACATTCGATGTCATTCAGTTTCGCAATGTCACTCATTAATCACAATCGCTGATCGTAATAGCCTAATCTCAGCGGCATATTGTCTCCAAGCCATCAACGCATTCCAGGCACGAGACTATGGTTGCGCCAGCGATGATATCGTTCGTACCATGCCTATTGCAGATGCGATTGCGCAGGCCAGCGATAATATCGTGAGCACCAAGCCAATGCAGATGCGATTATGTAGGCCAGTGATGGTATAATGTCCACAGAGCCTATTGCAGATGTGATTCTGCCAGCGGAACTATAGGCTTGTTGAAGACTCGAAAAACCAGGCCAGCAACGATAGCCGAGTTCGCGGCAATCAATGACCTAATTTAGCGATCTTCTCAGCGGGAGATTGCGTCGCGTTACACAGTGAATTGACGTATCCCGATAATTGGCGACACGCTTCCCGCTAATTGGCCGCGCGAAACACTGATAATACGACTTACTGAACCTTCCTAAAAATTTAAAACACATTATTAACGATAATATTTTATCCGGTTAACCGGCAGATTTATATCCGGATATCGGATAATAAAAAACCTGCGGTTAACTGGTTAACCGTTATCCGGATAATCCAACCCTAATATAGCATTTTAAGCGTCGTTAAATTGACCACGCAATGATAGAAAATCTTTAAATGACGGAACTTCCCTGATATATATTTATCTGGGAATGAATTTTATAGGCATATGTAAAAGCTGATGGAATATGAAAGTTCTATACAGGTTACCACAATTGAATATTTATGTTAATTCATAATTTACCTATGTGTAATACAACATATATGCCACATGTCATGTTCCGTGCTGCTTGTTCTCATTATGTGAGGGTGGTTCAGATGAAGAAGCCGCAAAAGAACCGCTTGATATAAAATCGGAATCCCTTATTCGTTTCATCGTTTAACACTGTTATGACACTACTAAATATTTCTCCATATATATACTGCCGTGAGTATGAGAGTCTACGGCAGGGCTGGCCAACCTTTTCAGCCAAAGGGCCACATTCGATTGACGAAATATTGCACGGGCCACTTGCCACGCGAAGCGCGAAAATTTTTTGAAGTTCATATATGTCAATAATATTGTCACTTGACTATATTGCGGGCCTGCCGCATATCGCTGGGCTAAGTTTGTGAGGACTGGGCTATTCGGCGCATGGACATATCGATATAGAAAGCTGCGACCAACATGCGTAAATCTTTCCGTGCCTAGGTTTCATAGTCAACGATCTTACTGCGAGCGCAAACGCAAGGTCGCATTTGTTGAACGACACTTTGTCCCGTAATCGCGAATATAGTTAGGCTTAATCTGATACATTAGGCGTTCTTCCATTTTCACGAAAAGGGCAACAATATTAAAAACAAGGAATCGAGTGACAACATGTTGCGCTAAGCTTGTAGAAAATTTTTACTTTTGATAAATCTATCGCAAATTATTCTGCTTTATTGTAGTGTACGAAGATATACCAATATGTCACTGGCTGATGGATCTGTCAATGCGTCGGAACTGATATTTTAGTCATCACATCTCAGTGTTGCGGCCAAACTAATCAAATTTTTGGTTGGCCTTGCAAGTTCACAATCTGTGCAATCCATTTTTGGTATTAGAAATTTCGGAAATTACCTCGCGGGCCACTCAAAACCTTCTGGCGGGCCACATGTGGCCCGCGGGTCACGGGTTGGCCGGCCCTGGTCTACGGAAATGTTTGTACATTGTCTTCTGACTCTTCATCATAGATACCTCGTCGACAGATTGAACGTTCATTTCGGGTAGAAATGAGTTGATACTTTCGAATACTCGTTGTCTGCGTCTGGAAATTGCATCCAGTTCTTCATTGCACAGCTTCAAGGAATATCGGAAATCGGGGTTCGATCTGAATAGGACGAAGAGTATAATGATATTTCATATATTATTATCGATGTCAATCTATGACCAGTTAGTGTTGTGTAATTAGTCTGCTTTTCCCACTAATTAGACTACTTATTGCGCTGTCTTCGTTTATCGATTTCGTATGTTCTATGGCCGTTGGTCAGTTAGGGGTTTATGGTGAATAAAGCTGGTCGTGCCTTGCCGTAGGTATACAAGGAGTAGTTATAGAAAATAGAGAGGAACAAAACAGTCCACAGTATGAAGGATGTAGAAACTATTATATAATAATAATGTGACGTCCATATGTATATATATCAATGACGTTTGACTGTCATCAGTCTTTTTGCAGGATATATACTTCACCAATGCACGTATTAAATATTCAAGGATTTGAAACATTTTTCGCAGAACTGTCAATTTCATCGGACGCTGCCTGCTCTTATTACTGAGAAGCGTGGGTCTATGCGCGCAAAATCTGCCTTATACAGAACAATAACAAATTAGCAGATAGTTTTATAGAATCAGAGCGATGCATGAATCGAAAGGGCGAAATGTAGCTTACTTACACAATTTTCTTTTCAAATTCGATATCCAATTTTACGGTTTCCTAAGAAATAATCGCAGTCAGCTCATCGATTCGTAACCTATGCTTGATACATCTTTTGTTATTTGTATAGATTTCACCTGACTGTGCGTAAAGTCTATCGTCAATTTTTTCGTGTCACGTAGTTCCACGTCGGTGATATCAATCTCATTTTTCCCGAATCGTTGCTTGTTTTTGTACAATATCACCTGAAAAGGAAACCAGTTTGATAAAATGTGTGGAAGCGACCAAACTCCAAAGTCGTATGCTTTGCTAGAGCTTCACGTGGACTGCCATGATGTTAAAACCACATTCTATAGCCTATTCTCGCTAGTGGTAAATGTGATAATGGGGTTTTAATTTGCACGCAATTTGGAGAAATGTGTATAATGGTCTATTATGTGCGGGTGCAGGGATTTTGTAATGCTTATTAGCCGAGTTTGATTGGCGTCGGCTGCAAAGTTTTTTCAAAAGTATAACAAGCTTATTGCGTACTATATCACAGGGGTGGGTAAACTGCGGCTCGCGCGTGTCGCATGTGGCTTTTACGTGGCATTTGATTGCTGCTCTTTAATGATTGCAAACGCGTTTCGCCATTTTTCAGGAGGAGTTTAACCTGATTATAAATTGACGCATTTTATCGCTTATTAGCAATATGCGCATTGCTTTCGTGTTGTTTCTTTCCTTATGGTTTAAGTAACACTTGTAAAATTTGGGAGGATGATAGTACCGGGCTCTAAATTTGCAATTGAACTCTCGACTTGTGTCATCACTCATCAATCATTGATAAGTCATTGTTGTCAACAATGAACTTGTAATTAGTTACGCCGGCGCAGATCACAATTCTTACCGGGCTAGCAATGGTGAATATGGCTCTTCCATTGGTATTACTTACGACGGCTAGCAACAACAGCAGACTTTGGCCAAGAAAACAACGTCGAGATTACCGAGCTGAAATATTCCTTAAATTCTCATCAGCACTTGAAGGAACTGCTCCGCACCGCTTGGACGTCATATCATCCTGACTTCAAACACCTTGCACTCCAGGTGGAAACGCACCGTATCGCCAGTTTCACCACACTATAATTAACTTCATTCGATAGCCAACATTTCATTGTGGCGTCATAAATTCGCATTTTTGAATTTCAATGTCGTGGCTCTTTTAAAGCTAAGATTTTTGATGTGCGGCTCTTTCATGAAGCATGTCTGCCCTGCCCACCCTTGGTATATCCTAAACTTTCGAACAATTCGACGCTGTCCATTTATTTACGGCCAATTCTAACTGAATATTACTTATATTTACACTGACCAGAAAATAATTACAGGGTCTGGCACAAAGATTCGTGTACTCGAATCTGAATCAAGAATTAAATCTTATGCTTCGAGCCGCGTAGTGGGAGATGATTTTTTCGCATACCGAAATCATTCGCTCCTTGCCGTTAGGAGAATTCTAGTTTCGAATCTATTTAGCAATGTAGCATGCTGCAACATGTATAACCTCGATTGGTCGTAACGTAGCATAAGAAACTTGTGGTACAAAGCTATACGCTACTTATTGGAAATGACATGAAGTCGTGGTCAACCTTCAGCATTGTCAAATATGCAATGCAATATAGGTACATGGACGAAAAATGCCAAAATATTTTTCATGAGGTGTAGACTTGGTATTATATCCTTTGTGGTCACATGAAAGGTACATAATAACATATGTAAACATTCCGCATCATTGATAAGCTGTGGCGCCACAATGGTATATACACTGACTTGACTCGTAAGGTCTTGCCTGTATCGTCAAAGGCTTCGCTTTCTCCCCGATAGCGGTTGATCGGGGCAGCACGAAGGTGAATCGTTCTGAGACTGCAATGCTCTTGCTTCGTTTGTAAGATTTCGTGAAGAATTCGTCCGGACCTTCCGCCACTTGGCAAAAAATTTGTACGAAAAATTCGGCACTCCCCATTACTGACAAAGTGCATATTGACAATTACGCTCCATCATCTAACTATGTCATGAAAAAATTTCCAAACCTCTTTCCCAGAAACCGGCACCGGCTAGACAGCGGCATGACACAATGTGAACATCCAGACCAAGATGCTCTTCTGTGAAAGGTAGCTGCATAGGAAAACGACATGATAGGTTGAATGTTTACAGCAAATGGCGCTGTATTGTTCGAAACATAACTCGCGATGCGCTTTGATCACCCGAATGTTATCGAACTAATCGACATTGAGATTAATTTCAAATCTATAATGACCAGTCAGCTTGATTCTTGATGCATGTGTGAACTCTAATAATCCCAGTTTATGGGATAAACAATGTTCCATGGTATTAGAACAGCCCCGCTTACAGTCACGAGTTGCTGAGTGAAGAGTGTGCGTTTGGGTTCACATACAAGTCGAAATATATGTAAGTTCTTCTAAATGAATACTAGTCAGTCATCAAAATTATCGGATCACGACCTAGCATATCGATTCCACCTTCCCCCACATGCCAATGCCACCTCATTTTGTCGCTTTCCTTTTGTATCCTATGCTTTCCTTTTGATTCATTGGGATGCCTCTTTTTACAACGCCTAGACCCAGGCGGGTGTCTGATTTCAATGACTATACTCCAAGTCTTTTCGACACCTTCCTATCTTTTCATTTCATCGCAGTTTTGTGGTGTCTTGAAATGAGGTAAATAGTAATAAACTCATGCTGGTACTGGGTCACGTAAGAAGTATGCTTTTGATGAGTGTACCACGATCACGTCTGAATACGAAATTGCGACAGCGTATTGATAAAGCGGATAAGTTGAAAGTTAAACGACATTTACATCAGGCATATACATTCTCAATGTGACAAGCCTGTGGAACAGGGGTGGCCAACATTTGTTCTATTCACGGCCGCATTTCGGTTAGTCATATAACCTAGGGCAGCATTCCAGGGCATTGTTTGTAATGAACAAGCAAAAAACCTATTTTAAACAGTCCATGTCCATTTTCGGTGAGCGAGCACCGTAACTGCCGCACCCCAAACCCGGGGGCGAGCTCGAAGGGGGCCCAAAATTATTTCGTGAATTAGCATAAATCCTAGAGTAAATCGTAGAGACAAGTGAGGTTTATCATCCTATGGGGGGCCCAAAACCAACGTTTTTTTTTTTTGG
>ATSW01111616.1:0-18062 GCA_000444245.1 Botryllus schlosseri
TTTAAAAAATTCTTTCATCAACAGTCATAACCTTCCATGCCATCAAACTATCCGTTGGTATTGCTGACGTTCTGGTTGCAGCCTGTGATATGACGATAAGGGGGCGTGAAATTTTTCCCTAAGGGGGGCGTGTCTAATAAAGTTTTAGAACCGCTGCTGTAAAGTGAAGTAGAATTTTTCCAAAATCTTTACAAGTGGGAAAACCTACTCGGGTACTCAGAAAAAGTAGAAGTATACTTGGTTGCTGACCACCTATGGCGGTTTCAACCAAGGCTGGACCGGCTCTTTCATTTTTGTTTCGTTGTTCTCGCAGTGGGTCGAGGTCACAGAGGAGGATTTGGAGCTAGACAGAGCAGCGGTGGCGAGTCCATACACCGACGGTTCCGATCGTAAGGAGAAAGAGCAAGGTAAGGGTGATGAATTCTTTGGTTTGCGACTTCCAATTCCACTTTTATGCCGTTTGTCATGTCCTTGTTTTGTGATTGACCAAAATTGGGTTTGAGTAACTGGCCTTTGCGATATTCCAACGACCCAATAGAGTTTGAAAAGCGAGTAATATGAATGCTAGGCCTTCGATATCACCCGAGAGTTTCACAGGAGTCGATTGAACCTAACTCGAGATAAACATTATGACTCGTACTCGGCCCGTCGATTTCCGATTTGGACTCGTACTTTACTAGTTGGTGAATTGAAAATGATTCGACTTGACTCGAGTCAAAACTATACAAGCAAAATTGACTTGTGACTTGGTTACAACCTGGGGTTTAAGTATTCGTCGTTACTACTTAATCCTAGTAACATCGTATACCTCAACTCAAGTAGAATTTATGATTTCCAAGTGAAAAAGTAAGTGTTCTAGCCCTATCTGGGCCTACAAATAGAAATTAGAAATAATCTAAAAACATAGCAACTTTTGTAAGAAGTGCAAGTCAACAAAACCTAATTGAGTGCTCTGAAAATATCGGAAGCAGAACGTCATCGCCGCTGTCCACATCCATGACAACACGCAACACGGCCTTTTTCCCATTCCAGAAAGGGAAAAGCAAAAAGAACAGATGCGTCTCCTGAAGGAACAGGAGATCAGGAGATTCGAGCAGCAGCGCATTGAGAGAGAAATTCGCGAACGGCTGGCCTACGAGGTGAGCCAGTACATTACCGTGTTTCGCGGCTTCATCTCTGACCTGGTCTGGGCCTGTTTCAGGAGCTGGAAAGGCAACGTATCGCCGAGGAGCAACGGAGGCAGCACATGCTGCTGATGAGAGCTTTGGAGTCGCAGAAACGAGCCGAGGAGCGAGAGAGAAGACGGGAGGAGATCAGAATCGAGAAGATGATTCAGAGGGAGAAAAAGATGGTGCGTTGCTTTTAGATTTGTGCTTTGTTGATGACTCGATTTCATCGCCATAATCAGCGCCTGCTGCTCAGGGATGGTTAGTGACATCGACGAGTAACAAGTGCTTTCACTATTTCGGAGTACTGAAGTACGTTTTGCCTGCTTGCACTGCTTAGTTGAGTAGGGACCAGATATCAGAATTAGAACTAGTGACGAAGTCATCAGAACTAGAACAAGTGATGAAGTCAATGTCACTGTCCACAAAAAGTTTATACATAGGCTTCGTGTTGCGTACGAGAAAAATCCTGGCTCAAAATATGACATTTTTCAACTAGAACTTTGAATTTTGAGAAGTGGCACNTANTNNGAAAATTATATGAAACATCAGCCGAATAAGAAACTATACCTATAACTGTAACTTTGAGTTTGAGAAGTGTATCGCATAACATCGCAGTGGAATCAAATTATNTATGTTCATTTTTTACNTCTTGAGAAATGAAGGGTTTCTAGATTTTAATTTACACTTTCAAAAACTTGATTTTCCGAAGACGGTAAANTGTAATATGCCACTCTGATTCCACTGTGACGTCATAAGCGTCAATATATTTTTGAGTGAAACACCAGCTGATTAAGAAACTAGTGCTTCCGGCTCAAGAGGCGTACTTCGGTAAACGCNAATTTCCGGCGTTTCCGCCAGAAANTGAACTGCTATGATCTGTACCTTTTTGCTGATGCCCTACCGTTTCACCTGTTCTAATATTTGGGCTCGGCCACCATAAAGATGGNNGTGTTGTTGACATTGCTCTTTTTGCAACGTACAGGAGCAGAAACGAATCGCCATGCAGATCGCTCGGGAGCTGAAAATGCCGGTAGAAGACATGGCCGCNATTGGCGCGCCGGACCTGCCCGAATTGACAAGACTCCAAGGTTTGCATCCTTCGAATTGTGTCTGGCTTCGTGCGCNANCTTGATTTGTTAACGATTCCGCAGGCACGTACGATAACAAATGCCCGCACCAGTTGAGTGGAAACATGTGTGCCGACGTTCTGATGGTGTTGGAGTTTGTGGAGACTTTCAAGGAATGCTTGCGAATCGGTGAGTAGTATTTGTGGTTTGAGATTGTCGGATAGTGTGGTGCGAGGTTTCCGGGGCAAATGAAAATTCCCGATGCATGTATCTACCCGTTCANAAAATATCTGAGAGAAGCATGGGTTTGTGTTTGAAAATTAAAACTATTCAATGATTTAGGCCATTTTTTAATCGGATATGAATTATGANTATTTTGAAGCTGGATTTGAACTTTATAACCATTTTCANCTTGCCGTTGCCGCATTTTGACTTGNNTTTANACATGTCACCAAATTAATTANGGGNTTGAACTTNTAAACCCGCNCATTTCCGCGAATTGTGCTGACAAACTTCGCTTTTAGACNACGGTGCCTTACCCACCTTCGAACAGCTTCAACTCGGCCTGCTCAANGACCCGGAACNCACTGACGANCTCGTCAAGCTCACCATCGCNCTTNTGCATCAGTGCCTGTGCGATCCCGGCGTGCCGGCACCCGGACCTTGGGTCGGTATCTTTATTCTTTGCGCCAAGTCNTGTCNGGGCGTGTGTAATCGCTCGATTTCCGGTTACAGTTACACTGTCTGACCGGGGTGAAGGTGACCGACATTGATGTCAGCGAGGATAATTATTCTGAAATACTTCGGCTTTTCATATGGGCCAGGAGCGGGTACAAGACTGAGGTAATTTGATGAAAATTGCGATGTGTAGATAATTTNATATTAGAAAATTTTGNTGATACTGATACTGATAAACCATATTTTCAGATTGCCATGAAACTGGANACACTGTCCTTTCTATCACTGTCGGCCGACGAGAAGACGACGTCCCTGGCGTTCCTAGTCAACGAGCTCGTCTGCAGCAGACCCATCTGTATGGAGATTGAGAAGAACCTTGACACCATCGCCACGTTGAAGCGAGACAAATGGATCGTCGAAGGTCAAATGAGACAGTGAGTGAAATTTTTTGTGATTTAGTCGGTCACTGTCTACAAACAGTTTATGCGTAGGCTTCGTGTTGCGTACGAGAAAAATCCCGGCTCGGAAAGCGCCCCTCCCGAGGATGACGGTGCTTCGACAACGTCGGCGAAATCTGCGAACGCGGCGGAAGACGGGGTAGGTTTCCTTGTGATGTAAGAATACTTACGTTGTGATNGGCTTTCANTGACTACTATCATTTTCNCGTGAAAGCGTTGAGGTGGCTCACCGTGGAGAGGTATTCTCACAATTACATATTAGTTGGCNGGGTTTTTATGTTCACCCTCAAATGCACTGTTGAAGTATGGCTATACCATAGCCAAGTAAATATCTAACCTGTTGCATGGATTCGACGATCGACTGTACAGACATACATCATTCCGTCGTTGGGGCAAATTAAAATCTTACTAAATACTTGATTGTACTCGATGCTGAATCAAACATGCAGAAAGCNCAGCTGAAAAGTCGATTGTCTCCATTATCGCAGGCCGAAGGAGGGGAAGACAACGCGGAATCCACATTCCAGAAAAAAATGGAGGAACTCACGCAGGTNTGTCTGAGTTATGACNCGTGTCGCTTTTCNTCCGTTNAACGCCGAAACTTTACTATTGCAGCAACACAATTCTTACAATACGCAGCTGGTGTGCAACGCTAAACCGCTACGCGCTCTCGATCTCGGGCAGGACAGATACAAAAGAAGATACTGGGTTTTGCCGCATCTTGGCGGGGTGAGTGAATTATTGCAAGTTATCGACTTTGCGGATAGGTCCTAGAGCACTTCAGTGGTANTCAAAGTCGAAGCAGACGGCAAGNGGCNATTTCTAAGACTTGTGGAGATAGAAAAGCAAATTAGGCGTCACATACTTTATAAATTGCAAGATCCATCTTCGTGGCCACTGCAAAATGACTAACTNCTCTACAAATATGCATAAGATTNAAAAATTTATTTTGGCAGTTAANGCGTTCNTACGACGATTTCAAGCACGANACATCCCTCTTACCGTATTTTGGAATCGGGAAAGGCGGTTGCTTTTTTAAAATTTGCAGACTTACAATACTGGAGTAAAATCCACAATAAATGGTAGGTTTACCACGAAATTGTGGTTGGTTGACTAAAAAAAAGGTCGTCATTTACGTACGAACCACGAATTTCCTGTCCAGCGTCATTTATACCCATTTTCTCTGGAATATANCCAACATCTTAGCTCCTGAAGCTGTAAAGGAGGACGAATTGCCAAAAAGGAGAACATTTAGGCGTCCTTGTAGGACATTTTCAAAAACCTGAAAAAAGGGAGGGCAAATTCTCCTAAAGAAGGATGTATGGTAACCCTATCCCTAAGCTAGCGAAATGTAAAGAGCAAGAAGCTTTTGAAGAAGTCTAAATCATTAACAATCNGGTAAGCTNTATCGGAAAGAAGATTTGGCTTTTAGCAGTTATTGGAGGTGACCACTTTCGGAATTACAGGGTGTGTCTTCGCTACCAACTCAAAACCACTAATGACACGAGAAATATATGGATTTTTTCAACATGGAACCCTGAAAATTGACAGGTCTACGTGGAAGGTCTGGAGAGCGGGATATCGTACGAAGACGACGACGAAAGCCCGGACGAAAACGAAGATTCCGAAGAGGANGAGAATGAGGAGGAAGAAGGATCTCCAAAGGGGGATGATNAAAACAANGAAGATTCCGAAATCATTCNGNCAGAAAAACAAAATAGCGACTGNGATTCCCGAATGGAANCTACAGAAGCTGACGAACTCACAAGCGAAAGCAAATCACTNGACGATCCCACTGCGTCGTCCAAAGACATCGCCAAAGTTTTAATGATGCTGTCTCGNGAACCGGTGAACCACGANAGTAAAGCCCCGGGCCACGTGCCACCCGCCGAGGACANGTTACTGAACAGCGTCAACGGCATGCCGGAAAATGANGACAGCCCGANCCGNGCCGCGTTGGAGGCGGTGTCGGCGTTAAACGCCATGAAAGCAAACTGTGAGACCAAAGGTTTGACGCCTGGCGGGTCGGAGAAATCTGCTACTGTGAATCAGACGGTCGGGTCAGGTCATGCAGGTTCGAAATCTCCAGACCTGTCAGACGGGGTGGTCGCGGCGGCTAAAGCGGTTGCGGCAAAAGCGGTAGCTTCTACCTCGCATCTTCTGTATCCCAGTGAGTTTTTTTTTATTTATATTATACATTCATATTTTTTATTTTTTTACTGGGAAGCGTGATCGCAGGCCGGGGCTGGGCACGTACGAGATGTTTAGTTTAGGAGATTTTGTCTTGATAACTGGGACTTGTTCCAAATGCACAACAAGGCTAAGTTGTTGAATTCAAACGTAGCCGTATGTCAGTTTTAGCAATCGAAAATGCACATTGTATCTTGTTTCCATAAAAATTTTCCGCGTCACTGTCTGTTTTCAATCCTGAATTCCTCAATTTGTGATCGTTACCGGTCGATACCATCTTGTGATTTCCTTCAGAAAACGACTGCGCTGCCGATACTAAATCAAAGAAGTGGTATCCGACGAGCCAGCCCAGTTCGAAATCGCCGAATCCGAACGACGGCGTGGTCGAGGCGGCCAAGGCTGTCGCGGCGAAAGCGGTCGCGTCCTCCTCGCACCTTCTATATCCGAGTGAGTTGCTTCTTATAAGCGGAAGGCCGGATTGTAAGTCCCGGTTGCATTATATCGTTAGGGGTCCGCAGAATAATTACTTTGTTGGGAGCCATTGATCTAGTTCTTGTTCTCGACATCCCTGAAATCAATCAGCAAATAAGCAATATGATACTAAGCGACCGTGACAACACTGCGAACAAGAGCTACGCAAAGGCACTAAAACTAGGCACAGAATAATTACTTCTTTACTTGGAAATATCCTACTTTTACTTATAATTGATTAGAAATTTACGGCGTTGCTTCTACTTCTACTTCTACTTGATTACACATATTTCAGTACTTTGATTACCTGTGCTTTTGAATCAATAATTCCTTAACCCGATAGCACACGTTTCCTCGACTTTCCAATAGTTATTCCAACGTCATGTTATGTTAATGCGTTCAGAAACTGAAAGCACTGCCAATTCAATAGCAAAAGCGGAGAAGCCCGGCGATTCGAAAACTCAACCTCACGATGACGGTATCTGCGAAATGCATTTTATCTCTTTAATGTACATTGCTTACTGTCAATCTACTCGCCGCAGGCGGTAATGGTACAATGCCGATAGGAAAGCACACGATAAACGCGTTGGTACAGATGGGAGTCGACCCGGCGGCGTTAAGCTCGCAGCAATTGGAGGTGAGATTGGATATTGTATGTATATGATGTTTTAACATCAATCTGCTTGATTGTCGTGCCCTTCCTGTATGCAGAGGTGGTCAGTAACGAAGCACACGAACTGTATCGGAGCACATCAGTGGGTTTTGCTACTTGCACTGCTTAAGTGGTTGTGTTTTTAGACTGCTTCCACTTATGCTTGAACAGTTTTTGAGGCATAAGTTGCAAGTTCACGTCATAGGAATTCCTGTATCACCGTAGCTGGCAAAATCTTCGAAGTTATACCTATTTGCGGTGTCATTATTCATTCACAAAGATTCAACTCATGATTTTGAAAGTAGCCACTGCCGATGAGCCGCTGGAAGTGCGCGACCCATCTTGAGTAGTTTTGACTTGTTTTCGAAATTACTAGTATGCGCGTAGAAATTTATAGCATTAATTCTAACTATACACGAGTATTAACGCTGATTACTTTGTCCACGTCTGCTGGTTTGTACTTTTAGCGACACTTTACCGACAATATTCTCGCTTTTCCTTGAAATTCGATCAAAATCTACCGAAAATTGATTTCTTTCCAGGCGCTATCGCACTTAGACATTCCGACGTCGCCTCAAGACGAACATCGCGTCAGCGAGGAAGTTTCGGATGAGTACGATGTTTGCGTTTTTATTTTTTTATTTCGATAGCGCTCTGAATTGTTCCTCTGCGTCGCTTTTTAGCGTCAAACCCGAGACGGAATCCGATCAGAAAAGCGAAGATGCCGTCGCCGATGATGAAAATTTGGCGAAATCTGATGACACTCCGATGGACTTGACCAAAAGCGTGTCGGCCGACGCCAGCGAAAAGACCAACGATGTGAAACCGTTTCCGATCAAGAGAGACGCGCTGCAAGCAAGCTCCGACGTTAAAGCCGTCGAAAACAAGTTTTTCGTGCCGATTCCGTGTACGAACGGCGAAAAAACCAACGTCAAGACGGAGCAAGAGCAATACAATCAGATCGTGTACTCTTGCCCGTCTCCGAGCATCCTGGCAAACTTCATCATTTCTTCGGCGAATTTCGGCCAGCTTCCGCCGTTGGACGGAATCAAATTCCCGATCAGACCTCCCGACGTGAAGGAAGAGCCAGATGCTATACCACGAGGTAATGATCTAGGTTAAATTAAGATATTACATTGAAAAATCGGAAACATCGGAAAAATTGTGGATTCATGTGGGACGCAATTGTAGTATCGATAGGGAGAGAGAAAGTACTGTTTTATCGGTTCCACAAAAACTATATATAAATACATACGTAAAGTATATACTAATGCAGAACTAGGCTCTAGCAAAGGTATCGGGAGATAATCATATCAGCTACAGCCTGAACAGAAATTTGTTCCATCATAGAAGATATACTTGGTCCAACATGAAAAAAAACATAGAAACAAAACAACACACTCATCAGATAACGTAATGAAAACAAAATTCAAAAATTTTTGCAGAACATAAGCGCGGCTGGTGGAGAATCGAGAGCGAGTCGGAACTGCGCAATCTCAGCGAAAAGCTTCACATGCGCGGCATCCGAGAGAAACAACTGCACAAGAACATCACGAAAAACTTTGAATTCTGTGCCAGTTCGATGTCGGATGCTCTGAAGCCAGGTATACTCTGCTTTTGTTTGCGACGTGGAGGTACCGTTACTCGAGTTGGTTTTGCCTACTTGTTTACTACTACTAAGTGGTCTTTAAACTTCTTCCTTGGCTTTGGTAGCCAGAGTGCTTGCTTTTATAGCATATAGTAGTGTAGCAGTGTCTGCATTGATTCATGTGATTGAGTGACATGTGGCCATACATGACAGTGATGTGGCTTCTAAAATCGCATATTTTGGACTTTATTAATCGCGAATATGCGATTTGCGATTTTGACACGCCCCAACAAGATAGCGTAATGGTGAAGCGTCCGCCTTCTTGATCGGTAGTTCGTGGGTTCGATCCCCGCCCGGGTCAGACCAAAGACCTGATTAGTAACACTGGTATCCATGACTTCCCTGCTTGGCGCTCGTGCATTAATGGGTTAGCATGGAGGGGTGGTGCATGACTTAGAAAGCCGTGAAAGGCTGTATCTGCACCTACCTTGTCCAGCGGCATATGGACATAATGCACTCATGGTATGCATATGCGCAGAACGTGTGTATTAGGGCTCTTCAAAAATGACTTTTTTTCTCAAATCGTACTGGATACTTGATAAAATTGTTAGGTTACCTAATTTAAGCCTACACAGAAAATTTGATTCAATTCCAGCCAGTAACCGCTTTGCTACGGGAGAAGAAAATTTCTATTTATTATATAAAAATAAATGATAAAAAATTTGAAAATTTTCTGTTCACCTCATGAAAGTGTTAGGCTGTCTATAGAAACGATGCTCACCAAATTTGGTTCAATTCCAACCAGTGGAAGCGGATATTGCCGTCGAAAAATTTGGATTTGAATAAAATAGTATTTACGGTGACCGATTCTTTGTTTATTTATTATAGTTGTGCTCACCCTAAATACTATTTTATTCAAATCGAAATTTTTCACTTCTATCAAATCACTTCTATTTACTGAATTGAAGTTTTGAAATGACTTGTAATGGTACATAAATACCTTGGATGAATATTTTGACAAGCTCTTTATATGTGAAGCACTCTCGTTGTCTGAATTTTAGTTGATGCGAAGGATCTTGGAGCTGCATATTTCGATATTTCATTTTCTCATCTTGGGGCCTTAATTTCTGCTACCCTGTCTCCCCCGCGAACGTTACGATTTACGATCATCTGTCAATTTGATGTTCAAACAATCGCTTTGAGAATTGTTACATTTGCAGAACACCGGTTCGCTGTTCTCACGAAGGACCCTGCAGCTGACACTGACGGCAACAGCGACGACACTGCTGAAAATTCGAAGACCAAGAAGTCCACCCGCGTTCAAAACCATAAGGAAAAGCGGTCAGACGATATACCCTCGCGGTTGTTGAACTCAGAGGAGTTAGCTTTTCAAGTCGAGATGGATACGTTGAGACAGGTTGAAGAATTGGCTACCCGCTGCATAAACATGGCCATAGTAACACCGGTTAGTACATACGTTTGCTGTATGAGCAAAGAGCATGAGAGTGTATGAAAACGTCGTATAATATAATATCGAGTGTTAGAGATTGTAATTTAGTACAGTGGTTCCCAATCACCTTATGGTCGCAGCCCAATTTCGCATTTGAAAATGTCAGCATCTTTGCCCAAACTTACTCAATGCCTTGGGAAGCTGATTACAAGAAGATAGGCGATATGCAGAAAAATGCCCCACTGATCTAGTATGATATCAGAGTTTTTGAGGTGGATTTGTCTGACGCGTGGCAGCCGGCGCTGGGAAGTATGGGCATTTTGGTCACTCAACAAATTGGAGTGGCGTTAAAATTTGCGGTTGGTGGAATACATGAGACTTCCAACATTGCACAACTATTGGGCCGTTCAAATCGAAATAGCTTACGATTAGTATATTGGTGCCAAAATATGGGAAAACTTAATGTGTGAACGTCGTAATTTACTTTCTTGTGAGCTCGACAAAGCAATGTTTTAAAGATACCTCTGAGCTGTATTTGCAATTACCAAATAACCGTAGACCTTGTTTTATTCATTTAATTTCTAATTATTTTCTGTAATGCTGTATATTTTATTTTATATATTGTGCCTTTGCACTTCAAAATTTTTGATCTTCCTCAGGAGAATGCCACTGGTCTGTTATATGGAACCTGCCATCTGAACCTTGCTTATCTGTGTTTCATTCAATTGCAATTTTGTGATGTCTGCTACTGATTCGTGCGGTTGGAAAATGAGGACTCTCTCTTCGCTATTTTCATTTGTTTGTAACTGCGTTTTCAGCAATGGAAAACCGAGGACGCAAAGCCGAGCATATCGAGAAAAGATTTGGAGCATGTGCCCATCGGTCCGTTGAGAGACAGTACGGGAGCTGAAATCAAATTCGACATCGCGAATCCTATTCTGCACGACCCAAAAAGCGCATTGGGAGCGGCTGTTGACCTGCTGGGTTCTCTGGAGCGTGCCGTATGCCGACGCTATCTGAAGTGGCCCCTCGTGCGAAAGGGTGGTGCTTCGGAATTCAGCAGTCTGCCTTCGTTGTCAGAGTCAGGGTAGGCTGTGGATTTTTTGATGGTCTGGTGCGGGGGTGGCCAACCTTTTTGCTATTCTATTGCTTCCCCGGTAGAGTTGATGGAGGGGGAATTGGGCAAGTTGTAAATGATGATGCATCTTTGGATGGACCGATTGTTATTAGTCACTTTGTTGCGTGCTGCAATTTCTTGACCTCCTATCACGATTGTCGGTATAGTGGAAAGATATTAGAATCGCATAAATCTACTCGAAACAGATTTCTTTCGTGAGGAGTGCACGATTCCGAGTTGATATTTCTAAATCGTTCCTCTGATGTTCGCACCTATACTGTGGGGTCTCATATTGCAAAGGGCTCTCTTATATTAAAATCGAAGACTGAATTGAATTGAATCGCGCGAAGATAATCAAGTGTAACCCTTGACCATCGAAAATCAAAGCTCTCCAGGAACATGTCAAAATATATGTTGCTTGTATGTCTACATAACTGGTTCTTATCGAGTCAATTCGAAACACATGAACCTACATATGGGAAGCACTCATTTGTAGTCGTCATGAGGAAACTTCTCGGTGCGGATAAGAAAGTTTGCCAGAACCGGATTTAATTACTTCTGTTAGCACTTACTTATTGTGCTTTGTCATTACAGTGCTCTGGATGTTGCCGCCGGACTACGAACTTGGCGGACCGCAGTGGTGTCATCGTCAAGCGCTTCTCAGCTGTCCCTGTGCGTGCGCATGCTGGATTCCTGCATAGCTTGGAACAGATCCGCTCACGTGAGTGATGTTAGATACAGGGTTGTAACCAAGTCACAAGGCTTCGAGTCACAAGTCAATTTCACTTTTATTGTTTTGACTCGAGTCGAGTCATTTTCAATTCACCACCGAGTCAAGTCCGAGTTCAAGTCATTATTTTGACTGCTCAGTTTCCAGTTAAAGTCTTGTTAAACGCACTTTATATAACTATGTTAGGTGATATCGAATGTTTCGCATTTATAATATACTGAATTTCCTCACTTTTAGCAGTTTCTGATCGCATTTTCAAGTACCAGTACCAATCAAACGAAATCCCAGTAGGATGGTTACTTCACAATTCTTCGAAATTACAATGAAATGTCGGTCTTGGCCGTCTGAGTCTCGAGTCAATGACTTGGTCCGAGTCATACGCAATGACTCGAGTCCAGTCATTTCCGTATTTTGAAAAAATGACTCGAGTCAAGTCGAGTCATCAGAAAATCGTGACTCGA
Source organism: Botryllus schlosseri (assembly GCA_000444245.1). Lineage (NCBI taxonomy): Eukaryota > Metazoa > Chordata > Ascidiacea > Stolidobranchia > Styelidae > Botryllus > Botryllus schlosseri. The sequence goes on from ATSW01111616.1 coordinate 12,032, forward strand.
GTCATTACAACCCTGGTTAGATAGCTTTAGAACACTAGTTCTCAAACTTGCATCCGAAGGGGTGTCCCGAAGGTGCCTGAGAGAACAACGATGTTTCTTGAACTCGGAATGAGTTTGATTTATACTGAAACGTCCAAGTTTCAAAAACAGCAATTATGGTAATTATATTACATAGTTTGTTCATAAGTTTGTGTCCCTTTCACAAATGCAATTTTCCTGAACACTTTGAAAAAGCGGCCGAATCGCAGTAACCAAATATGTTTTCGAAGATTCTACCTATTTGTAGTATCATTAGTCATTTTGCGTGCGTGGCGTATGCATATCTTGCAACTTGGAGAGTATGCACATCCAATTACAATCCTAGAATACTTAGTTGACCATTATAGACCGATATGTATAAGGTAACCAGCGGACTTGTTGACATAATGGTAGTGTCGCGGGCCAATATTTCATCACACTATTTTCTAGCATTTTAAAAGTAAACTTTGTCTAATAATCGTTTTATGCTTCCGCCTAGGCTCTGACACCGGTATCGCAGCAATCCGAATCGATCGAAGACTCGCCGAGCAGCGGAAACAAGAACAAGAAGCGTAAAAGCGAAAAGAAACCCACGTCGAAAAGCGCGACAAAACCAGACGGCCCGGCGAAAAAGAAACGGAAAAAGAAGACTCCGCCACCAACGTCGTCGCCTGCGAAAGCCAAAAAAGTGAAACGGATGCCCATCGACACGGCCGACGTGATATCGAAATCGCAAGGCCCGGAGGAGAGTCGCGCCAACGGCTTTTCGAACTGCGACGACACGTTTGACGGATCCTTCGACGGGGCTGCGGATGAATCCACGAACACCACTGACGGAGATCGTCCCGATTCTGATTTCAGAAACACGAACGACACGGACTCTCCGCGGTCGGTCCGGCGCGACTGTGACAACGCATCCGACGAGTACAAGCCAAGTTCGGAAGTGAAAAAGAAGAAGAAGAAGAAGAAAATCGCCCGTGACGGCCAGGTACTATATTTGTTCTTTTTAATATTTTCGATTTATTTTAAATTAATCGAAGAAAATCGATCTCGACAGATAATTCATCCCGCCTGCCATGTATTATTTTGTATTTTTAAAATTTATTCATTTTATATACACATGTATGGATACAGAGCTGTAACGGCTCCTAGCTTGAGGATAGTTATTAACGATAATTTTTAAATTAAACTGAAATTCCACGACCAATCTTCCGAGATGAAACTCTGTTGATGAAATATTGAAGTAAACTAGGTAAACGAAAGATTGTCCAAAATAACATAAAGTTGACCGGGAGACAAACCTATACATAGAAGGAACGCAAGTTAACAACTAGCAACCACAAATAACAAAGTCAAATTCGATATGCATCATCTTTGTAGACAGCCTAACAATTTCATGTGGTTGCCAGTAAAATTTGATTTGAGCCAAATCTGGGTGCAGAGTTTTTCAGCCAACCTTTCAAGTTTGTCAAATAGCCGGTGAAGTTGCAAGAAAAAAGTTCTTTTTGAACAAACCTAGCACGTATCAACAATTGAACTTTCCTACGGCATCATTCCCTATGTGTGTTATTGCCGTTTGCTTCATTTTCAAAGCATTCTGAATGGTTGATGAATGTGTGTGTGTTTAATATATGTGTCTGTGTATTGAGCTAGGGTTTGCACCAAATACTGTTACGGGTGGCAACGGACTCATCTCCTAGTCTTCTCGTTTTTTTGTTCTTTTGTGTGACGCATAACAACAAGTCTCACATATCTCATTTAATATGTAATGTTGTTTTCACATTTCATTTCTAAAATTTGCAAACAAAACTTACCGGACATGATGATTCCTTCCTACAGGACGAGCCCGCCGCTAAAAAACCGAGCAAGCCGCGCAAGAAATCGGATGGCGACGTGAAAATCTGCAGGTATCTCCGATACAAACTTGGTTTGTGTTATCGTCACGGCACGTAAACACTTTTGCCTTTCAGAGAGGTTTTACGAGAGCTACAGTCCCACGAGGACGCCACCTGTTTCCTGTTCCCCGTCGACTGCAAACTCGTACCAGGCTACCGGAAGATCATCAAGAGGCCTATCGACTTCCACACGATCGAATCGCGTTTGAAAAGGGGCAGGTGAGGATGATTCTTTCTACTTCTGCGATTTCCCTGCTGGTTGTAGCTGAGTAGAAGTTTATGACATTACTAATCTGAATGGCAATGCTTTGACCATCTCTCTTCACTTGTCTATTAAGGTATAAAAGCAAAGAAGAATTTGTGTCCGAAGTGAGATTGGTATTCGACAATTGCCAGAAGTTTAATGAAGACGAATCGAACATAGGCAGAGCTGGCCACAAAATCCGGGCGTTTTTTGAGAAGAGGTATATCGATTACTACTAGACGGATTAGTAAACGCACTGACAGGTCACTCTCGGCAAATACGTAGCAATGTTTATATTGTGCCTGTGTGCAAGCTTGCTGATACCACCCCATATTAGACCAGTTTTGGGATCAAGTCACTACCTTTGAGTCACGAGTCATTGCACATTTTGACTCTAGTCAAGTCAATCGATTTTCAAAGGTGACTCGAGTCAAGTCAGTCACGAGTCAAGTCAAATTGGATTTTCAAAGTAGCAAAATGTAGTGACTTTGCATCATCACTCAAACTGGGTGAAAGACAGATTAATTGGCTATTTATGTCGAATCAAATAACAAATATAAAGTTAAATATGCATGCAAAAAGACGTTGTATTGCACACGCATACTTAGAACTGCTAATAAAATACGTGGGTAACTGCTGCGTATAGCTACATCCTACAGTCTGTCATTATCAACCAAAATGCAGGATCGAATACGAAGCCTTGAGAAGTCGAAACAACTTAATATGGTACGGTAGTCTATACTACCCTTCTACACATCTGAGAGAATATAAACGCATGAGTTATAATCGTCCGATTTAAATTATACAAGAGGGTTGGTAATGGTGAGCACTCCGTAATGTAAGCTCTGAGACGTCTAAAAACAAAAATACGTTGCTATTAGATTAATCTACTACTAATACGACAACGGAAGTCGTGATCGTTTCGTTTACAATAAGTGAATGACTGGTTGCCCTCTCAAGTGACATCGGCGTATCGCGAACAATCCGAACATTCATAAGTTAAAGTGATTTAATCGACACCGTTTACTTGATGACTTGAAATTGACTCGTAAATTTTGCTTCGAGTCACGAGTCAATTGACATTTTTGGAGCGCCAAGTCAAGTCATTTTTGCAAAGTGACTCGAGTCAAGTCATGACTCGAGTCATCCCAACACTGTATTAGACTTCTCATCAATTTACGTACATAATATAATTTGTGACTCTTATCATTTTGGTAGTTTAAAATTGATAGTTAGATGTGGTGTTGCGACTGTTGAATGAAACTGTTTCCAAGTAGCCTACAACCCATTTGAGACCAGTTATATGTAAAAGCTAAGCTAAAATTCATTGAATTTAAGGATATATCGCAGTATCTTAGAGGCTAGCAAACAGTAAAGTCACATTTCCTTCAAAAGAAACCGAAAAATTGAATCTGACAGGACACCGCTTTACACAATCGTGCATATCCACATTAAAATCAAATCATTGAAATTTAATCAAATTCCAAAAATTTCATCTGACTTGGCTCGAGTCAAAATTTACGGTGACTCTAAATGATTTGTTTATCGAAGGTACCCAATGCCATACATTTTGATTTTTCCTTGAACCAAAGACCTGTCCTAATCAGATCCAGCACGTGATTTCTTATTGCAAAGTCTCACATTTCAGATGGTTCGATGTGCTGAAAAACCAATATGGTGTCGTAGCTCCTCCGCCTGAAGAATCCCTTTCCGTCACAACTCCGTCGGTAGAGTCAGTCGATGCTAATATCAAGGAGAGTCCGCTACCTACTGACCAGGATTCATCTGACTCTCTGACACCTGAGCAAGATGCGTCTGGCATGGATTTTGAGTACACGTGAAATCTTGACTAAATTATACGGATGGTGCTAAATCTATGCAGTCGGCGGATACGTGATGCAGTAGCGTCAATAAGGAAGAATGTGCGAGCGATTTTATTTTTGATGCGTCACCTATCGGCGGCGTGTTGAACATCTGTGGATGATTGTTCTTTTTTAAATGAGCTTCGAGTGTAGATCCTGGCAAGTGAATGACGCAGTGTCGCCGCGTTATGGGCGCGAGGTGACTTGGTTCTTTGCAGTGCGGCGCGTAATGAAATGGGTATTTTGCAATCAATTTTCTTCAATTGTTTTTGAACCACTGATATTGCCACATGAAATGAATTTACAGGTATTTAACTGGGTTTCAATTTATTCCGTTTTAGGTATCATGTGATAAAGCACACTTTCTGCGCCCGGGAGAGAAAAACGTTTCTACGACTTTGTGCTATTTTCGTGACTTGTTCTCTAATTATTGCTGCTTAACTATTTCATTGCCTTTTTGTTAACATAACGACTGTTGCTTGATGTTTCGTCGTGGCGTGTCTTTTGTCTTTTGCCTACTGTTGCAATAAAAGGCATATGGTGGGTAGAGGAGCCCTGAGATGGCATACTCTATATTTGCCGAAACCGATGTTCTCGCCTCTTGTGGGTTATGAGTAAGTGTACTTGAGGTTATCATTCTCACGCTCCATCACTTAATCAAATGTAGGGATGGAAGTTGTGTGAGGATCGTTTATGCAATGGGACATTTTCACATCTATGGTCAGACACAGGTGGCCAAAGTAGTCACTACTAGTCAAGAAGGCTACTCAAGTAAAAGTAGGACTTTTAGAAGCAACCTAAAACTACTTGGAGTAGAAGTGACTGACTTTGAATCTACTCAAGTAAGTAAGTGGTTAGCATGGACTGTAAAAGCAAATTGAGCTTTGCGTAAGGTGTAGAGCTTGTTTCATATTGATGTATCCCAGGAGGTATTAATTTTCGACAGCATCATGGGATGCAAATGATAGTAATGATACGGAAATGCGATACTAATACTTAGTTCACTCGAACACCACGCTTTACTAAATAACACAGCTTGGCGCCCTCCCCCATATTATAAGTCCCGTAGTTCAGTCGAAGAGCAATACGGAGAAGTATCGGATACGGTATTCACATCTTCGCGCTATTAGTATACGTAAACAAAAAAATATGGCGGATCATAAAAATGCCAAATGGTGTAACTTATTATTTTCGGAAAATAGAGGCAATTACTACACATGCTTTTATACTTCAACATGTGTATGTTCTTCCGAGAAAAGAACTCAAAGTATGATACTGGGAATTGAGAGAGAAATACAAATGCTACATCAAAATCGGAGAATATATTTCATGTCTTTGGTGCAGGAAGTTTCAACGGTGGTCTGCTAAAAGCAGGTCTAACGCTCATAAACGGTAGAGTCCACTTTTCCAGGTTTGGACACGCCTGCTATATTACGATATGATAGGTAATCGCTAGATTGGGAAACGGTATAGTTTCAAACGTTATGATGCGCCATATTCACTGTGATTTCATATGGGCGACAATGCGGTGTGAACGGAGCCACACAACCCGATAACTAAATCATATTCATCGATACTTTCTTGAAAACATATTTGTCACTCCACATCTACTATGCGCGAAGCGCGACGAAAATTATGGGCCTTACTTAGCTTTTATGCAGGGCCGTAACAGCACTTCGCCAGCCCTCCCCCCCAAACGTTGGTCTTGGGCCCACCATAGGGTCATAAACCGAACTTATGGGGGGCTTCGCCCACCAGATCCCCCTTGGCTGTACGCTGTTTACCGCTACTCATGATCTGTGTTGAGAGTCCGTTTAGTGGGTCAGCTTTTCTCGGCTAGACGCGCGAAGCGCGAAACATTTCAAAATTCATGATTGAATCGGTCAATATGGTCGGGAAATTGTAATCAATTTTTATCCTCTCTCTGTCCACGTTATCAGATTTACCGGTAGAGCTGAGTGAGGTGTGTTTGAAATGGTAGGACCCCTCAATAACAATTAAACATCTTCGGG
>ATSW01111617.1:0-10337 GCA_000444245.1 Botryllus schlosseri
TCGTCTACTTAACTGTCTGCCGCCTGCGGGTTTTTCCGAAAAAATTTGCTCTAATGGGATGTGAAACCAACAAGTAATATATCGGCTGACGCACGAGTCAGACTGCGGTCTATGGTGAAACGCTCTACAATGTTTTGATAGTATCGATTGAATTAGTTGAGCAAAAGCAGTCACTCCTGACTTGTTTGAAAGATGATGTATCTATTGCCGTGAATAGCAATTACTTATTCGCACTAGGTATACATTACTGTGGACTCTATAAGGAAGTAACCAAAACATGTTCATTTTTACAACAGGGCTTTTTCGTCTTCTTGATTATATACACACTTGGTTGACCTGCTCTCGTCTCATTTCGTGACGTAGGTGATTAGGCGTTAACATTCTGAATCCATCGATACATTACTTGTTGGCTTCGCAATTCAATATGGTTGTTTTTTACAGTTTTGAAAANCGAANCAAAATTGTTCGGAAAACCCGCCGGTGNNNGCCGGTTNAAAAAGCGACTTCNGCACGAATATTTGCAGTACGCATTGTCGCTACCAAGGTGTAAATAACTTNAAACTGTNANACTGCTGATATNGTTATNTTCTGTAGCTCTTTAGAATAGTAAAACGTGGGTGATCATCATTACTGATCATTAAAANAATGTAAGACGCATAGTACCCATGTAAACTTGAATCGGCAGNGGAACATTCGCCTCGTATGTNTANCTGTAGTTACCTCAGTAGAAAATCGAGTTTTTTTNATGCAAACACTCTCCTTGCATTGCTTTGTGCCAAAATTGGCCNNTGTTTTACANGCTGAGTTATCAATTAGCGTAGTTGCTAATATAGAGGTCTCAGCCCACAACCCACCATGGGGAGAGAGAGAGAGAGAGAGAGTCTCTATTTTCATCCAACCAAAATACATAACACACGGCAGTGGTGGTGGTACAGAAAATATGCATGCACAGTATTCGGTATTAGATAGGAATGATCAATAAGACCGTGAAGGTCATTTAGTCTGATCACACCAGCATCAAACAGGTACACTTGACTCTAAACAGCAAGGGTGGTTACTCTGTGATAAGTTAAATCGGAAATTGACCATTTCTTTTCAGTTTGATTTACGACTACCGTTTGATGATTAGCATATTTTAACCTACTCCTGATGTATTTGGTTTTGAAGTAGATTACGCTCCGCCCTGCCGTACCCATATACTAACTGAAACCTCAGCATTGCATGCATTGTGAAAAACAATCAAGTACTCATATATGTACACAAAGCTGCAGTTTCATAAGCTTTCACGAACTGAAATCTCAGCATGCGTTGTGCAATTAAGTACCCAGTCAGTAACAGTATTATTTTGAATGAAAGAGTGAAGAGATACTATGAGTAGAAAAACACTGGTTAACTGATACATTAGAACCTGATTAGGACATGGCTTCAAGGTTCACAACGCTCCCTTTATAGTAAATAGCTACCGATATATACATGAAGTTTTGTGATTTACAGGGTATCGTGTCTACTTCGGCGACGCAGCAAGCCGTCGTGCAATCCTTCTTGAAAAATCACGATGTCGCGATTAACGGACTCAGCGCCGCCTGTCGCGTTAAGCCTGTTCCGCAGATGTACGTTCTCCTCGGAAAAACCTATATGAAAGCCAAAAAATTCAGGGTAATTAACGTGAGACGCGTTGTAGTATGAGTATGTAGTATGTTCACTGTTCAGTCTCATTTCAGGATGCCATCGATTCTTTCATACAAGCTCTCAGTCTCTTGGGATCGAGTCCGATGTCGATGTCTTCTACTATATCCGAAACAACACAGAGCCAACCGTCCAATCCGGAGGAAACCTCTGAAATACATTTTCTACTCGGTCAATGCTACACTCAAACTGAGCAGAATCACAAAGCCTTGAATGCATACAACCACGCTTTGAAGGTAAATTTTCATCTATCCAGAATCAAACCGGTCGAAGGCATTTGAACAATGTTCCGTATGATATTGCGCGTCATTATCCCAGAAGTGATCAAAGTAGTCAGCGTTGCAAACAAATGGAAGCGCTATAAAGTAACGCAATAAATTCCTCCTCAATTAGAAGTAGCAAACGATGTCAAAGCTACTTTAAGGCTAGAAAAGGAAGGTACGAAAAGTACTCAAGTAAGGGTAGTTTCAAAAATTAGATTTGAATTCAGAGACGGGCATTTTCGAAATTACAAGGCGAACACAAAACAACCAATGACACTTGGAATACGTGCAAATTTTGAAATTATAGTCAGTTACCATGATACTGGGGCACTTAAGCCCAGTCGCCATGACACTTTCACGTATAAAGTGATGCAAGCATATCCCAAATCTACCTTCTACTTTACAAAATCCAAAGTGTAATCAGTAAGTAGTTTTCCCTGAAAAACGGTCAAGTAAGTATAAGTGGAAGCAGTCTAAAACAAGCTCGCTTGGGTGAGTAGAGAAAGTAGGCAAAAGCTACGTGAGTACTTGAAAAAGCAAAACTATGAATTCGTTACTGACCACGTCGCTTTGCTATCGATTATTCGCAGCTTAAAATCGATATTTTTCGCAGGCCAATCCCGAGCACGCCCTCGCGTTTTATCAACGCGGGCTTTGCCGGTTAAAAATGGACAACGAAAAAGGCGTGCAGGATCTCAACCGAGCCCTCGCAGTTGACCCTACTCTCTTCGAAGCCTTCCTCAGCAGAGCCGCTTTTTACGGCACGAAAGGACGGTACAGCAAGGTACTTTAGCTACTGAAAAATCAAAGGTATCGAATGTAAATTGACTCTTCGTGTTTTGTGGCAGGCTATCTTGAATTGCAACGAAGCATTGCGGTTGCGTCCCACCAGCGTCCGCGCGTATCTGTACCGGGGAGCGTTGAAATTTCATATCAATTCGTATCAGCTCGCCGTTCGCGACTTGACTAGCGCAATTAAACTAGAAAACAAGTGTTCCCTCGCATACTTCAACCGCGCCGCCTGCTTTCAAAAGATGAAGAAGTATCAAGAAGCGTTGAAAGTGAAATATTTGGAAATTCGAATTTCAATGTCTCTAAAACGTGCATTTCATTATCAGGATTACAGTGTGGTGCTGATGATCGAGGAAGAACAGGCCGAAAAAGAGCTTTCCGCCAAAAACAAAAAATCTCCGAAGGCTGTACCGTTAAAGACCAGGGTTTGCGTGAACAGAGGGCTGCTGTATTTGTTGGACTTGGGAGATCCTTACAACGCAGCGCTCGATTTCGAATGCGTCATCGAAACGGAACCCGACAACATCAAAGTGCTACACACCATGGCGGTTTGTTATCATAAGTAAGTGTCCGGAAGTATTCGCAGCTCGCCGGGTTACTACGAGTCTTGCTATCGACTACCAATCTTAGCTTGTGCACTGATTATTATTATATACGGTATGAATATTTAATCCAGTGTGAATGTTAGCCTACTCAATGGCGTTTTCGCTGTATCAGGAATCCGTATCTTATTATGGCGAAGTGTTCCTGTTGTATTTACGCGGCACCTTGAATATTCGTGGGCCAATGATGTTAAAAGTAATCACTGTTGCTAGAAGTTCAAATAATGCCGTGCAAGTAAAAGCAGAAAATAATACCTGAAGTATTAAAAACTACTTTCTCCTTTTTAAAATCCAAAGTAAGGTAAATAAGGAAGTTGTTTTGGCTAAAAAAGAAGTAGAAGTAGCCTACAGACATAGTAAGTTGGACAAGCGGGCAAAATCGACTTCAATCCCTAATTACTTTGTTACTTACTGACCACTATGGTTGTTCAAAAACAGCTTTTTCCCGGATTCAGGGGATTCACTGATTAAATTGTTAGGTTTGCTTAAAAAAACGCTGCACATAATGTTTGCTCGATTCCAACTGGTAGATGCAAACGCACAGCAGTTGAAAAATTTTTTTTAGGTAACATACCAATTTAATCAGTGAATCCCCGGAAACCAGAACAAAAGTTATTTTTGAACAATCCTACTGACCACCGATGCGACCTGTGTAAACATTGTGCTCCTGGTAATCATCACGATGCTTGAATGTCTACAGAAATACCTACTACCCATTAATTGTGATGTATTAGTAATTAGTAGACACTTTTTCAAAATCATGGCATACAGATATTCAGCTTTTGAAACAAACGGATAACTCCAATTAAAATCTGCATTCAGGTTGCGACTCTTGAAAGAAGCTGTCGACTATTACTCGAGATGCATCGAAGTCGACCGGTACTTCCTCACCGGATATATCGGCCGGGGTGAAGCCCATTCAGACGCGGGCGAAGTCGTTCTTGCCAGACGGGATTATCAACGCGCCCTCAGACTAAATCCGACCTGTCTAGCAGCTCGCATTAACCTAGGATTCAGCTTACAGGTACGCACAGTTTATCTAGGGCTGGACGCAATGATACCAGTTTTTGAGTATTTGGTTTGACCCGGCCAGGGATCCAACCCACGACCTACCGATCAAGAAGCCTAACGCATCACCATTACACTATCTCGCTCGGTATTGAAATGAAATAGGCATGGTCAAAAAAATACATCTTTAATGTGATGTAGAACTGGCATTATATTCTATATAGTTGCATATAAGGTACATATCTCAACTTTCCACATCCTTCATGCTGTTATGACACCATAATGCTCGACTCTATTCTAAGCTCAAACTCGATTTTGAATCAAATCACTCTGGCCAAGTATATCCCTTATCTGTGTGTATTGGTAATCAAAATTTTGCGTATACAGTCCTCGGGAAAGTTCCATCAGGCCTGGCTGCAGTTCAGTCGAGCAATTGCTCTCGACCCTAAGTCACAGCAGGCCTACGAAGGGCGTGCAGTGACGTGCTTGCGTGCGGGAAATATCGACGCTGCGTTTCAAGATATCAGTGCCGCGTTCAGAGTGGGCAAGCCGACAGCGCGTCTGCATGCAGCGAGGGGGGTCGTTCATCAGTACACGGGTGACGTGAGGAGCGCGATGGCTGATTATCAGGTGAGAGGAATTTGGTGCACGTATGCATAACAGTGCTCACTGCAACTAGTCAATTAAATTGCATAGAAAGAAATCCAACATATAAGAAACAGGTTTGATTTGTCTCTATCTATAAGACAAGATAGGTTTGTGGTGCACAAAACTTACTGGTTCTAGGTATGAAGCGGATGGGCGGATGTAGCTTAACACTGGAAGTGTGTATTTCGCATGAGCAGTACAAATATCGTTCTCGCCGTAACATCTATTGCGATGATACATTTATTATAACACAAAGCAAACTAACGGGAGATTTGTGACTTATACAGAAAATCCTTTTGTTTCGTATCATTGACACTACACGGCGCAAACGTTTCGTCATTTATGTGACCTTGCAATGCTAACTCAGAACCGTCAAACCTGATCTGTTGAGATCCGTTTATAATTATTGCTTACACCTATACATTAAATGCTCTCCTGCGAAAATCTCCCCTTACTGACCTTATTCAAAATACGTCAATGTTATCTCCCATCTTATATAAGTCGGAACTAATTGACTCACGCTAAACGAACTAGTCAAATCGTAATCAGCCCGAAACCCTGTACTATTACTAATGATTTCTAATTGATATATGCTACAAGTTGTGCAATATCACTCTTTTTGTGTCAGTTTTCGTACTCAGTCAGTTTTCGGAACCGTTATCTGGAATTTTCATCCACTTTGGGGAAATTCGCAATTTTCATCCTCATACCTTAGACCCGATTCCCGTGTTACTTTCCAAATTATCACAGCAATTTCCAGCGGCGTTTTCCACTTTGAATTACAGAGAGCCATCAAGCTGGACGAAACCTATTCTGTCGCATTTTTCAACGCCGCCGCACTCTACCTACAAGATCGGCGCTTCCGCGAGGCTCTCAATTACTTGGATAAAGCCGTCGAACTGGTGCCGCAAGATGACGCGGCCTTGACGAATCGCGGAATAACACTCATACTTTTGAATGACTCAAAGGTAAGTCGGTGGTTCAGGTGGTCAGAGTTTGACTGCTACTGCTACTCAATATGCATATGCGCATATTGTGTTTATGTGTTTGTATATCACGAGTCTGTGTATATGCCGCACAGACATCAAGGACAAAAATATACTACATCCTATCCTATCCTACTCAACATATAAGAAGAAGTGAGGCCATAAACATTTTTTGTATTCAGTCACTCTGTTGAAGCGCATGTCATTTCGTGCACCAGTAATCAATAGTAGATGTGCAGTTAGATGTGATTGTGTAGTGTGGTGGATTTTTGTTTTTGTGACTCAGCGAAAATTTGGGGTTCCCAAAGGTTTTCCGATTAGCGCAAGGGTTCCCCGGGTTGTTTAAAGTAAGGAACCACTGTCGTAGTAGTATGGAGTAGTAGTATGGAGTAGTAGTAGTATGATCTGCCATGTCGTTGAGTCAGGGGTGTGCCACGCGATGAAACCTCATGCCGCACGTAGGCTTTCAAGTAGTCGCATGGCCCGTAATATCAATGAGATTGATGACGGTGATGTCGCGACTTATCAACAAAATTCGATATAGGACTACATGTAGCAATTATTGCTGTCTAGAGGTAGATCGAGAGTGAGCCGTGCTTTCTTGAAGTCGGTAGATAAGAAATCAGCAACGACCTATTTAGCTTGACGCAAATGCCAAAATGTCATGAGATCAGTAAGCAAAGAAAATTAACTTCTTTTGGCACTGTTCACCCCAACTACCAGACTTGTGTTTTTTCTATTTACTTCTAAAAATCTTCGAAACTTCTTATCGGCAGGCTTCTTTCTTTCAGCGCGCGCTAGAAGACTTCAATGACGCGATCCAACTGAACAACAAGAACGCACACACATTCTACAACCGCGGAAATCTGCTGGCCATGCTGCGGCAGTACGAGGACGCGGAAATGGACTATTCCACGGGTAATGATAGCGATTTGTACCACCCGGCCAAATTTTTGTCAGTGAAATGACGTCATAGGTTTTTCTGACGTCACTATCTATCGCAGCATAAATCGCCGACCACAAAGCTGCTAATAATCAGACAAGTCATACGTGTATTGATATCTTGATATACGAATGTAAAACGTATTAAGCGAGGAGCGAAAGTTGTCCCTGCCTAGACAAATTTTTGCCTTTGTCATTGTGATGTCGATTGTTTCGCCTACGACATAATATATATTTGTCACGTCAACAAATTATCGTTATGTTAAAAAGTAATTTTTTAAATCCTGGCTGCGTCTGTGGTAGCAACGACATTACGACGGGTGCGGTAGTCGAAATGGTACCTGCTGATACAACTCTTGGTCAAAACTGTTTATTCACACCCAAAGGGGGGCACAGCACAGAGCCTAACTCAGAATTATATCTCTGTCTTAAAATTTTTTTGGTCCCTACCATCATTTGGATTAAAATGTTTTGTTTGATTTATACCGTGGTGTAAGTCTGAGGTAGATTCTGATTTTTTGTACCGCGGGTGTATATTCACACCCGCATATCTAAGAGCGCAATATTTGGCATGGAATTGCCCAGAATTCGGTCGAAATCCCTACCATCAAAAGATCCGACGGATTAATAAATCAATCGTATTAACAGTGATTTTCGAGGTTACATTTATTGAACTCCGTTCACCTTCGATTTCTCGCAGCGTTCACTATCGACCCAAGCGATTACGGATCCCTGAAAAAGCGAGCCGATGTCCGCGGGAAGCTAGGCAAGAAAGAAATGGCAATCGCAGACTACAGAGCCGCGCTCAAGCTATACGAGAGAACCAAATTGCTGGCGGGTGCGGCCTGACACCTCTACGTTGAAGACTGTCTCAGATAAATTATTATTATATGACTCTAATAAACGCGTCCGCACTTCGAGAAGTCTTTTCATTATTTGTTTCGAGGGTTCCTAGGTTCAGTGAAGCTATAGTGAGTCAGCGATGAGTATTGCTGCAACGATATGTCTAAATTATGTATCGATATTACGCTGTTGGACGAACGCACCTCTAGTGAAGAAAGTTGTGTTTTCCGTTCAATTGAAATGGGGTAAGGTCATTTCCTATGATGTCCGGATCAGGGGCTTCAACGAGGGCTCCTAACACTATATGCGAACATACTAATTACGAAAGACGCAAGAGGGCAACACAGCCCAAACATACCCCAGACATGATGTCCGAGTGGCGACAAAGTTCGAACATGCCCCAGACGTGGTGTCCGAGTGGCAATACAGTCCGAATCTACCCAGATATAATGCTGTCCGACCGTTGGCATACAATATCTGTTTACGAAGCGACCAGCAATCGGTAGCTGTATCGTGGTACTCAACCGTCAATCACCGGTTGCGCATCTATCCGTAGGTTTGTTATATATAGTCACAGCATAGTGCCCTATAGGACATTATGGTCACAGTCCGAATTCCAAATGAATTTCACGTCTTTTTGAAGAAGATGATATAAGGGAGAGGCTTTGTTCGTAAAATTAGGATTAAACGCGCGATAATAATCGACTTTTCCTAGGAATGCCAGTAGCTGGCGAACATTTTCCTGAGATTCAGGCAACTGTTTGGTTGCTTCAACGGATTTGTTGGACGGGCGTTTGCCGTCCTCGTCAATTATATGACTAAGATATTCGATACTACTCTTGAAAATTCACATTTAGCGGAGTTGACGGTGAAACCGTATTCGGTGAGACTCTCAAAACGTAGCGATAAGTTGCGAAAATGGTCGCGTTCAGCAGCGCCAGTAAAGATTATGTCCTCGATCAAACTAGCTACACCGGGTAAGCCGGCCATCATGGCATTAATACAGCGTTGATACTTTGCGGGACTCGACGCGACTCCGAAACACATGCGTCGATAACGGAAAAGACCGAATTGCGTGTTGATGACACACAAATTCTCCGCATCGTCATCTAATTCTAGCTGAAAATAAGCATCGGCAAGATCAATTTTCGTGAAAATATAACCACCCTATAACTTGTGAAGAACTTCATCTGAGGCGGGCAGGGAATGTTGATTTATTTGAATTCGTTGATTCAAGGCTTTGAAGTCACCACAAATGCATACTGACCAGAGGTGGTCAGTAACGAAGTACTTCTACTTTTTCGAAGTACTCAAGTAGTCTTTCTCTACTTCTGGTACTTACTCAAGAAGATCTTTGTTTTTCAACTTCTACTCCGTAATATTTTGTGAACTACTTACTTACTTTTCGCTATTTTCTGTTCGTCTAGCAGCAGTAGCAGTAGTTTTTTCACGTATTACCAACATTTAATTTTCATAAAAGTCATGTAATACCCAGAATTTTCGTTGCGCTTCGCGCACAGTACATATGGAGTGAAAAATATGTTTTAACTAAAGGACTAAAGTATCGTTGAATATAATTTAGATAACGGATTGCGTGGTTCCGTTCACACCGCATTGTCGCCCAAATATTTCATCACAGTAAGTATGGCCCCCCATAACGTTTGAAACTACCGATTCGCACTTTAGCAATTACCTATTATACCTAGCAGCCCATGACGTGTCCTTATCCGGAAAAGTGGAATTTGACTTTTTTTTAACGTTGGACCTGATTTAGCAGACCAACATTGAAACTTTCTGGACTAAATACATGAAATATATCTTCTGCTTTTTAGAAGTAGTATTTGTATTTTTCTTTCAATTACGAGTATTATGCGTTGAGTTCTAATTATAGTTTCAGTTTTTTTGTCTGGAGGACATAGGCTACATGTTGAAGTATAGAAGCAAGTGTAGTAATGCCTTATATATTTTCCGAAATCAAAGCTTTACACTATATGGCATTTTTACGACCTGCTATATTTTTAATTACCGTATAGCCTACTAATTGCCGAAAAAGTTAAAGCCGTATCCGACACAACTTCTCCGTATTGCCCTTCGACTGAACTAGGGGCCTTATAATATGGGGGAGGGATCCATTCCATGATATTCTCTAAAACGGGGTGTCCGAGTAAAAAAGGATTAGTATCACATTTCCATGTCAATACCATCATTTACATCCCATGATGTGGACGACTACTTAATTCTGTCAAAATTTGACGACTCCTGGGATGCATCAATATGAACCAAGCTCTCTGCACCTTCCGCATAGCTCCATTTGCAGCATTTGGCAGTCCATGCGAACGAATTACGATCGTTTTCAAACTACTTACTTACTTGAGTAGATTTAAAGCCAGTCAATTCTACTTCTACTTCTACCGACAAGATAGCACAATGGTGAAGCGTCCGGCTTCTTGATCGGTAGGTCGTGGGTTCGATCCCGGCCGGGTCAGACCAAAGACTCGATTAGTAACACTGGTATCCATAACTTCCATATGCTTGGCGCTCATGCATTACTGGTATAGCATGGAGGG
>ATSW01111638.1:0-13290 GCA_000444245.1 Botryllus schlosseri
CCCGCGGGCCGCATGCGGCCCGCAACACCGTTCTGTGCGGCCCGCGAGAGTCTAAAGAAAATTCTTTAAAATATTAATAAAATGCGTACTAAAAATCGAATTAATGCAGGGACTTGGTTCAACTTTTTTTTAGTATATTTCGCCATGATAATTCTAATGCAGTGGTTCTCAAACGGGGGGTCGCGAAGCTGAGCTCAACTGAAATTTTTTTTCGCGCTTCGCACTATTCATATCCGATTCATATTTATATTGCTCTGTATTTATTCTGAATTTCATATTTCAAAAATCTCTCATTCACAGTCGTAACCTTCCATGCCATCAAACTATCCGTTAGATTTGCTAGCATCCTGGTTGCGTTTTGTGATATGACGATAAGGAGGGGTTTGAGTACCACTGTTCTAAGGTAATTAGTTCCTATAATATTTGTTTTGCTTGATTTCTGGCGCAACAGCCCGATCTCAAGGCCCACGAAGTTTAAAAGGTTTCAACTGCTAAACATCACAGACATGCTAAAAGAGATTGACATAATTCGGATCGCGAGTGTGATTCCAGATTGGCCATTCCCGTTTTAATTATTTCAGTGATGTGCTCATAAAAAACGATTAATGCGTGTCTTAGGTAGATTCGTTCTGTCTATATGCGTAGAATTAGGGTATTCATATTTTATCTACACTTAGTAGAAGGGGGTTTGAAGGTAACATGGTTATGATGCTGTCAACATTGTGTGTCCTAGAGCTGAACCAAAACCGGAATTAGTAAATCCATGAACAGATCGCTCTTCACAGAGTCAAATTTCAATCCTGTTCTTAGAATCAGGACAACCGACTTTCATCTCTATAGTTTTGACAAACTGGTTATTGTTTCCCGGTTTCCCGGTCCGCAACATTTGTTTTGAAGTTTTACCGATCCGCAATGCCAAAAACCACTGATCTAATTGGTGATTTTTGCTCCAGGTCTGTAATGAAAACTCACTTCTGATCACAACTATCCGAAGACATCATAAACAAAATCTTAAATAGAATCCGTATCCGATCCTACTGCCACGAAATTGTGCAATATCCATTGGGAATCCGAAAAATGCTCATCACCGGTTATCGGCAATCCCATCCCAAATTTTATGGTAGCTACTATGGCAAGATCATCTCAAGGTATTTTGAAATAATGCTACTGTGCAGTAACTAGCTGAGAATTCATCAACCAGTTTATAGAACAACATATTTATTCGGAATATACAGACGGAGATAATCGTCTTTAAGAGAGTATGATCCATGGCCGACAACTGAAATTGCATTGTGCGTGTTATTATTTTACAAATCATCAGCGCAGATACTTATTGATATACTCTCACAACTTCCGAAATTTTCAATGCGACTATTTAGGAGTCGCTAATTCCTGTAATACAGAAAAAATCTGTCGTGAGTAATGAATTAAGCACTCTGATCATCTTGCGAATTGTTGCAAGGGGAGATTCTACAAGTGAGCAATTGTCGACTAGCTACGTCATTATGATGTCATCGTCATCGTTCTCAAACTGTATGGATCGTCTTTAAAATGCATTTACACGCAAACGGTATGGTTGTCAGTCAATATTCCTCAGCCATAATTAATATATCTTATGCCGAACGAATCGGATTTTTGGTTATTTGAGACGAATTTGAGCGAAATCGCATTTGCACCCCTTCCCTCATTTTGGTAGCGATGATTTAATTATGGATGTAAAGAGGTGCAAATATTTCGCAGTGATCATATAAATTTCCTTGTCATGGGATTCACCTGTGTGACCCCCGGAATGAGTGGTAACCCCTGTGATTATGTAAGTATATAGAACAAGTCAGTTAGAATATAATGCGTGATGTCCTCTTAACATGTTGCATAGTATATGCGTTCACTTAAAACTAACTGGTTCTGGTTACATAATCACACGGATTACGGCTCATACCGGTGGGTCAATTTTATCGAATATATAAGCAATTAAGCATGCACAATATATTAAAAAAGATTGGATAGGCATTATGCAATGCTACCAGCACTTATCTTGCTAACCTAAAGGATGTCTTATTTTATATAGGCCTTCTTAAGTTTGATTAGAATATCAGTCACCAATAAATCTTCAAAAGGTTAATGGTATTACATAACTTTAATTAGTATTAGTGATGTATCGACTCGCTTTTTTCAAAACATACCTTTTTTTCCCGAGCTGCCGACTATTAACACGACCACTTTCATTCTGGGCATTTGCAAGACCTTATGCAGATTAGATGGCGGTGTGTAAATGACATGAGCTTCTTAGTCAACAATAGAAATGTGCAATCGCCGAAGAATCCATTGGTGCTACAGCTGTGAAGCGTAGGCTACGGCTAGTTAATACTCGCCACATTTAATTGGCGATAATAACATATATAAAGATACCTATGATGACACAGGATGTAACCAACTCTACATCAAAGGGGCAACATAATGTCAATGGCGGTTGCCATACCTATACCTGCTTCGATATCTAAATAAGCTACGCAACGCAAGCTACGACCTTTTGATATTTGACTATTTCTCATACCAGTTTGATAGTTTGTTCATAGTGTCCTATATGGTGTGGACACAAGCGAATCTCACGGCTCAGTGAAATTGTTCTACGTCACACGGTGGAAAATTACCGTCAAATTGCCTTTGACCAAATAGAAAGTGTGACGTATACCAATTTCATTGAGCCGCGAGATTTGCTTGTGTCCTCCACTCCGCCCCATATAGGACACCATGGTTTGTTGCGTGCGTAGTTGTACCAAGTCACGGCATTCCGAGTCACAAATATCCTTCTCTGATTGTAACGTTTGACGTGACGAGTACGAGTCCGAGTAATTCTACAGAAGGTTGCGCCCAAGTCCAAATCACAATTTTCAGTCACGAATCATCAACGGGTCATGTTTTACCATCATAAACAAGTAATNTCACGTAATAGTTGATCTTCCGCTGCGTGGCAACTTTTGAAAGTGATGTATTAGTGAAGTTTGATGAGTAGTTTCNGGCTTTTGAAATATTAAGTTCTCAAATTAAAAAAATGGTAGTTAAACATTGTCGAATACTTCGAAATCCCAAATGCCGTCGCGGGCCGCACAAAATGGTCTCGCGGGCCGCGTGTTTGATGCCCTCTGATATAGGCTATGTTGAAGAATACTAGCCTTTCCTCATTGGGTATGCAGTGCATCGCGGTCAGGATGAAATCGTCCTACAGTTCTTTGTTTCAACTCTCTGTTATACACTCTCGACTACGGGTTTAGCTGCATTCCCAACCATGCATGTACGACGAATATTGGACGTGTCTCAGTGCAAAATATGTTTTTCAAATTCACTCCGACGCAATCACATAAACAATTAATTCTAATGTGACTAACCCTTTCTCATCGATCACAATTGATTCCCATACAGCAGGATTTGGATTAGCTGACGACAACAATCGTTTCGGCGGAGTCGGAAGTATACTGTACACTGTGCATGATTCATCATTGATATTTCTTGATTTTCCATTTCAAACTTGCGTTCTGATCAGTGCACAGCAAGAAAGGGAATGGGCAAAGCAATACATACGCCCTATATGCGTGAGCGACTCAGCGTGCGAGAGAAAAGAAGGTTTCTTATCTCTGATGGTCAAATACGTCGGGTTAGGCGATTCCCATTTTAATATTGCTTCCAAGGTATATATTTACGTTTCGGTAGCGGATTCGGATAATTTGCATACGATCATATTTTCATCTCTATGTATGCAACATAAACTGCCGACGTCTCTCACACGCACGTGTGAGCAGAATGAGCATGAATGGATGGATCTCTCGCTGTTGAAGCAATTTTGCACAGTTTGTCGGTTCATTGTACAGTATGTTCTCTCTATAATCGTACACAGACAAGCCAGAACATAGACAAGCCACGGATATTCTCGAATATGTATGAATCATTCAAATATGATATACACCCCATCATGTATAATTAAAATGTAGATAAAACAATAAAAGTGCAGCTCTTGTGTATAAGTCATGCAGCAACTATAATACACAGATGGACAAATGCACACTATACTGATGACAAGCACACACTCTCAATTACTAATAAACGTTGGTCAGAAGCGAACTCGAGTAGTCAAATAGCATATGTCTACATGCACTTAGTGAAGTATTCTTGGACTAGGACTATAATTACTCGCACTCTTTGTTCGACCCAGGCGGCTGAGCTACTTATTACCAGAAGTGGTCGGTAACGAAGTACTTCTACTTTTTTGAAGTACTCAAGTAGTTTTCCGCTACTTAGGTACTTACTCAAGTAGATCTAATCTCCCGCCACTTCGACTTCGTAATATTTTGTGATCTACTTACATACTTTTCGCTATTTTCAGTTTCTCAAGTAGAAGTAGTTGAATCCTCCAATCAGAAAAATAGCGTTAAGAATTTGGGGGATGTTTTCACGGACTATCAACATTTAATTTTCAAAAAAGTTGCATAAAGCCTAAAATTTTAGTCGCGCTTCGCGCACAATAGATATGGAGTGACCAATATGATTTCACGAAAGTATTGATGAATATAATTCAGGTAGCGGGTTGCGTTCACACCGCATTGTCGCCCATATGAAATATTTTACCACAGTAAATATGGCGCATCATCAACTGATGTTTCGCAATCTAGCATTTACTTCTCATATCGAAATGTAGCAGCCCATTGCGTGTCCTAATCGGGAAAAGTGGACTCTGACTTTATTTAGCTTTAGACCTGTTGTAGCAGACCCCGTTGAAACTTTCTCAACTAAAGACATGAAATATATTTTCCGCTTTTTAAAAGTAGTAAGCCTATGTATTTTTCTCTTTTAATTCCCAGTATATTACTTTGAGTTCTAATTAGTTTCAGTTCTGTTATCTGGAGAACATACACGTTGAAGCATAAATGCAAGCGTAGAAATGCCTATATTTTCCGAAAATAAAACTACGCTACATGACATTTTTACGATCCGCCATAATTTTTAATCAAGTTTAGGCCTACTAATCGTGCAAAGTGTTAACACTGTATCTGATAAAACTTCTCCTTATTGCTCTTCGACTAAACTACGGGCATTATAATATATAGGGGAGGGCGCCATCGCATTTCCATATCAATACTATCATTTGCATCCCATGATGCGGACGAATGCTTATGCTGTCAAAAATTGATACCTCCTTGGATGCATCAATATGAAGCTCTGCACCTTTCGCATATCTCAATTTGCAGTTTTTGACAGTCCATGCGAACGAATTACGATCGTTTTCACAACTACTTACTTGAGTAGATTTATAGTCAGTCAAATCTACTTCTACTACAAGTAGTTTTAGGTAACTTTTCGAAGTACTACTTCTACTCGTACTTGAGTAAAATTTGCCGACGTTACTTCTACTTCTACTTGAGTAGCTTTCTTGACTACTTTGACCAACTCTGCTTATTACTAGGAAATGTTTTTGATTTTGTCAACTGGGAAGTAGCATTTGGATATATTTGCATCAATTTTACAAGTGACGTTGTCACTTACAAAACCAATGGCATTATTCCAAAAATTGCACCAAAATGTGATTTCATCCGCAATTTTGCGTTGGTCTCGAAGATGCAGCTTGTAATGTTCATCCTCTATGCAACTGAATTGCAATTTGCAAATAATGTCCAATGTTATCATTATCGTTACTAATAACAGTGATTGTTGGTACATACAAATCCTAATTTATTTATTATGAGTAGTTTTAAAAGACCTTTGAAAGCACTTGCTTTCATAATAAAGAAGTTGGAGGCGTAGTCAAGAGTATTTTCACAAACTCCGACCCCGACTCCAGCCAGTATTTTCATGACTCCGACTCCAAGGAGTGCTAAAAAACTTGAGACCCCGACTCCATTTAGGAAAAAATTGGCAAAAGTCCAACTCCACAGCTAGGGCTGCATTAAAAGAAAAATCAAATCAAAACATACATGTTAAAACAAGGCCTATGTTTAAAACATGTTTTTTTTCATGACGTCACGAATATTTAAATGCGACGTCACAGTGGATTGGCATTGACCATTGAAAATGTTGGATAAATATGGCTCCTTCGACGAAACAGGCTTCGGATCACTGTCATAAACAGACTAAAAATATCTTTAACCAGGGCCACATCGTTATGCAGTATTTTTACGGTCATCATCATCAGAACACCCATTCCGTACCAATGATCTATATCTACGTGCCAAAACTGTTGAACCGACGACGATTCCGAGGGTTCCAGCTGCCACCCCACATCGTATACGTAGACTATTTTAGGTGCAAATCGTCTGTAGGATCATACTACATGGTTTTTCGGACGTATTATTTACTCAATTATGGCATAATTAGACACCGTTTAACAAAAAAAAAGTTTTTTTTTTTTAAATCACTTTTGATTAAAACACCGTTTGTTTTAAATGCAGCCCTATCCACAGCCCTGCAAGACATCAAAATTTGTAACGAAATCATACACGACACAACAGCTTGTCACGGAATTGAGATGATAGGCTATAATGCGCTAAGAAAGTTATGAAGTGGGGTCAGAGATTTACAGTAAATCACACAAGAGGCCACATGCAAAATGTCACGAAGTCCTACAGCTTGCGCGGAATTGTGCAGGGAGGCCACAGCTCTCACGAAAGAGTCCGCAAATCGTCCTAAAACTAGATATAAGATACCACAGTTTGCTACGAAATTGAGCATATAGGCCACAGTTTGCTATGAAAATGATCAGAGGCCCCAGTTGGGCCAGTTCACCAATATATTTTGCAGTCGTGCCACAGATCTCCCGAAAATTCATGTGCAGCGGGTAGTTGTGTTCGAAACACACTAATGGCCTCCGATTGTAACGAAATCGTACACCAGGTCACAGAACTGAGAGACTACAGTTCGTCCAGAAATTGTGCTGTTGGACCGTAACTCTCCAAAAAATTGAACAGAGATACCACGGTTTATCCCAGTGGTCGGGAGCCTACGGCTCGCGAGTCATATATGGCTCTTTCGGGAATAAGTTATGACCATTTGACAAATTTTTCATTTATCAACATTGCATCAATTTTTTAGTATATTAAGGGATATTCCTGGTAAATTTTCATAGCGCCCAGAATACATACTCTCGTGGCAGCATATCAAGAATTAGGCAGGGGCTCGGAAGCCCCTTTTCCAAATCGTAAAATTCAAGTTGCTGTGGTGACAGCGACCAATATCACTCGCGAATTCGATGCACCCGATATAGCTCGTTTCGAAATCATGGATAGGATGCCGAACGGCCGACTTGCTGCAATCAAATATAGAGCACCTTTACCGCCGCTGAATGTTTCTTGTGACAATAGCCCCCACTTCCACATAGAAAGTATGCAGCAAAAGGAAGGCGAATAAGGTTCCAATGAGACTGATAAATTTTGCCCGAGATTACTAGCCAAGAGATCGAGATATGCCACTTCATTTTCTTCGCATGAAATTTTATGATGTCTTCTGTTACTTTTAAATCAGTTCACAAAATGCATCTTATTCGGGGTTGTGGACTGTGTGGAGTCGATTGACTCCAGCTTCGACTTAGTATTTTTTACAGCACTTTGGACCAAGCATTCCTGTGTTTCTATACTGAGAAAATATTCCATTTATTGCATACCTAGTTATTGCCACAAAGTGAATCAACGTATTTACAAGGAAGTTTGAAATATTGTGCTCGTTTAAATAGGGTTACCATATGTCCTCTTTCTTACTTATATGAAAGTGTCCTCGTAGGACGCCCAAGTCTTCTTTTTTGAGAATTTGTCCTGTTTTTTTTTTCAAATTTTGGTTGAATGTATGTGAAAATTGAACTGAGGTCTAGGAAATCAGTACCTAAGTAACTGACCGGCAGGCAACTCTAGTTTAAAGATATTCAGTTTGTGAAGGTCCGCCTTTGTCAATAACTCAACTGGTTACGTAACCACAACGGCATTTAAGTAACACTTGGTTGAAGAGTGAGGAAGTTGCAGAGTATGTCAGCAAATCCCGACCGCATCAAAAAAAATTAACGAAAATCTGACTCCACAGTCCTATTCTTATTTACGCGTTCTAGGCTAACGTGACCGCTCATCTTCCCATTTCATTGCAATGTTGCGATGTCTTCAAATGATGAAATATTAGTAATACCAAACTGAACTTGACTTATCTCTACAAGTGTGGGCTGTGGACACCGTCATATCGCATAGCAAAACAGCACGGAAGATTTATTTTATATCAAATGCCGCAATTACTGAGACAACGAGGCAGACACGGAGTCGAGACCTCGCGAGCTGACAGGCTCGCAGACCGGTAACCTCTCGATCTTCTCCACAAAACCGGGATCGCCACACAAGTCCAACGCGGGGACGTACCGCGCTACGTCCACGCGATACAGACGCTTCAACGCCACCTTCGCCGCGTCAGCCTCTGCCTTTATCACAGACTCCCCGGCCGATTCCGCCAGCATTTCCCCGTCACAGTACAGACCGACGAAAAACACGGGCTGAACCGAGTTTACACCGGCCCGTTTGGTAAGCCTGACTTCAGGCGGCGGCACGTCTCTCGAACGCAATTCGCCGACTAGTTCTTTCATGGAGTCTGCGGGCCGCCATATGTCATGCACGATGTCCTTATTCATCAAATCAGTTACTACGAAGTCATGTAAAAACCTCGCGGCTTCCAGTCGGCCACCGGGGCCGTTCAGTACGGCGGCCACGCTGGCTAAAAAGCATCGCCGCAGCATTCTCGAATCTACATCCGCTTCCGCTGATTGTACCAAATCTCCATAACCTAAATTACTAGCGACGTACGACAGCAATTTCTCTGATAACAAATAATCTACTACACTGTCGCAGCACTTTCGGCCTGCGTACGGAAAAGCTTCGGCCACGTATAGCCGAAAAAAGCGCGCGGAAAATATCATCCCCGTTTCGACCAGCTGATCGTTGTTCTCGCCCGACCCGGTCTCGATCGTTCTCTCGTCGTCCTCGCGCGAACCGTTTTGAACCGGTTCCGTAAACGCGAGCTTGATTATGTCTGCGTGAACCTGAATTTTCAAACGGTGCGCGAATGCACTCAGCTCTGCGTTATAATCCCAGTTCAGCTGAGCCGCGCGAGGCGTCGGTTCCGGTTCGCCTTCGATTTCCGCCTTGCGTTTCATCAGGTAGAGCCAATGTACCTTCCACATAGGCACCGACTCTTTACCTACAAGGTGTGAGAACCTCCAAGGATTGCCTACGTGTTCCGAGCGTTGATTAGCGCGTAACGCGCAGTCCGTGTGTAAACAATTTACCTGCGGGTTCAAAACTTTGGTCGCCGCGCATTCCAACAACGCCGCGGACTTTGCGATTCCACGTAGACGCATCATTTTTTGGCGGGCGCGCGGTCTACGCCGAACCCCGAACAGCAGCTTTCGCAGCACGCGCGCAAGCGCTCGATAGCCTGCACGCACTTGGACTCTTGAAAGTGATTCTTGTCGAGACAGGCCTGTATCTCGCAAGCGAACTTCTGGCACACGTCTCTCTTAGGCATACGAGTTTTATACTACAAGAAGCATGCTAAAACGAGAAATGAAAACGGTTAAATATGTTAAGCAGATGGAATTAGCAGGCTTGCATTGGCGAAAATTACCTAAAACAAAACGTGAAAAAAAAGTCATAGGTTCACGTCGCGCATACCAACAAGAATTACAAGAAGTATTCACTAATTATGGGCAGTGGCTAGGCAAACCTGTGGGAGGTTCAGTCATTGCTAGTCGACGGTCATCAGCAATATTGGCAACAGTGGACCGTCATATCATCAACTTAGTCCTATCAAGTTTTCGGACATCCAGTTAACAAGTGATATTGTGCGTGCTCGCCATGAAACACAAACTACAACACCATTGACATGCATAATATCCGAAACGCGCGAATACAATGTACATACAAATAGCACCCGTCGCGAAGGATGCAACAGGCTAATTTCTTTGACCGTTACGTTGGAGTTGGAGAACAGCCGGTCACTTTTCGTCAAACACTATAAAACGAGGTGGACCATTTTCATAGGTCGGGAAAACCCTGGCATCTAGCGTCTAGCTCTCGAGTCTGATGTCAAAATTACTCTCGTGGCAATTAAGTCCAACAAACTCCGCATTGCTCGCTGCGAAGTTCCAAATTTGCAACTCAATATTAGATCGTTCGGTACTTTTGGATTCAGGTATTCATCCACATTTGGGCATTTCCAGTCGCAGGTAACTTTCCAAAACTCAACAATATTTCGTTCCACAGTCTCCAAGGCATGTCTAACCCGCACGCGGCAGCCATCGCCAGCTTCGGTTTCAATTTTCGAGCGTTCGGCAATAAATACGGACGTCAGCCTTCAGCGCTGGTGCCCTCTCCGTCATGGTGCCGATACTCGGGTTTCAGTTCCCACATGTTTTTGTGCGGGTTCTTCATGTTGTAGGTTCCGATTTCGCGCAGAATTTCCTTCAGGTACGACTGCAAAAATACGCAAGTGGGTCAGCAAAACGCCGTGTTACGCAACGCACGTTTCGATTTTCGACTAACAAATTTTAATATTGCTGCCAGGGACTGAGTCATTGCAGTAAGATTTGTTAACTCGAAGACTTTTCATTATTGTATACTGATATATCTCTGTCCAACGTTATTTCACGTTTTACGTCACACTTCGCCAAATTGCTTTACATTTGGTACTTATGATGTCGCTACCTCCCGATATGCTGCACACGTACCGTCTTCGAATTAACGAGTTATACTGCAATGAATATAGCCTTGAAAGCACGGTTTCAATTCTCGAGTCCAACCATCAAACTAGGCACTTTCGGTACAAAAATATACAAACAAAAAAGTGGGATAAAATCCTAAAATCCTAAAACGACTGAATGCCAGTAGTCTCCTGCAAAGCCCATTAAAAGCAGCTCAATATATTTTAGCAGATATGAAGTTGACTTACAAGAATTTAATATATAATTGCATAATAGATTCATACCTTAAATAATCTCGAATATTATCGAGACGACACTCTCACTAGGAGCAATCGCCAGCGACTAGAACAGTGGTTCCCTCATCGCTCCCTTATCCAGCTCCACACAAATTGCCGACCATCAAATTTACGGATTCGAAAAAGAGGACATATAGGCCTAGACGGGATATTTAATCACCCAACTTTGATCGCTGACGAATTGACTAAAAACGGGTCATTTTTCCGAGCAGGTGTTCGGAAAACCGGTTTCGGCGTCGACTTTTCGTTGAGTTGACTCTTTTTTTCGCGTCATATGCAGAATAAGCCGTCTACACATGCATATTTTGGCCGTGTTAATTCAATATATCTCCCTGGTCATTCTAACATTTAGTATTTTTACCCCCCTACTGGGGGCGATATCGCTCACGTTGGATGGATTAGATTACCTGATTAGACCCGTAAACAAAGTTGCATTTGCATTATTATATAATCAAACATTAGTATATCAGACTGATAAATGGGCATTGCTTAGATGACAATGTTTGACATAAATTTTAGGACGCTGAAAAGGGGGGGGGGTCCGAGTTCCTAAAACGTGCTAGATACGCCACTCTGCTGACCCCACATAGACTCGTCTCCGCAACCACAAGAATATTGACACTGGCCGTTATAAGAATCTACAAAAAGGTTGCAACACTATTGATGAATAACATGCGAATTAGTGCGAAATTGAAAGTTATCAAAGAGCTGTTTATGGCTCGTTAGCCATAGGTTCCCGACTCCTGGTGTGTAATCACATAAAAAAGCATAAAAAGTGATCGCAAATCCCGAATGACTATGGAGTCGAGTGTTGGACACTCAAATTATGAGAGAACAACGTATGTATGTGAGTGGTATGTAATGCAACGAGCAAGGCATGAGATGAGAACATTTCGTCTGCACTCACTATGGGCTGCCTGGTGACCTTCCCGAGATCCTGTATGGTGTAATACTGATGCCGTTCAAACGCTTTGAAAAGCATTTCCATCACTTCGTCCTTCTCGCCCCGCGACCTTTTACCGACGTCTTTCATCTTCCTTTCGTTCATCACCTGTAACAAGCGAATACACGAGCTGCTGATGAATGATCAATCTTGACCCGATACACAGGGGCTAGAGATATGTCTTCAGTCGAAAATAATCTGTTCAACAGCTGCAAGTAGCATCCAACATCCAGCGTAGATATTAGATAACACGGGTAAACTAACAATCACACAATCATTGAACTTATCAACAAGTGAGGGAAACAGAAATACTAAATGAGAGTGCCCAAAATCCCAGGTCATAAGAAATTTAATATTAGCAATAGCGCAAGATCAAACACAGTTTCATTATAGTATTTTGTCAGTTCAAGACACAACCAGCTCTTAATAGTCAAACGGCAGTAGCAAATATTTCAATGAAACAATTCCCATGGCAGACGCACAAAATTTCAATGCATGTTACCATCAGTGATCAGCGTAGGTATTTGAATGATCCAGATGAAGTGTCCAATAGTTAATAGTAGTGTCCAGTTTGTGTATAATTAATAAACTCTCTGTGGCCTCTGAAATTCATTATGCGAGTAACAGTTGGAGAGGCTCTGCTTTAGTTGATACGATCCCACTGATACCAATCTTACTAACATCTACTTTGCCCCAGACACATGGCCATAACGAATTTCAAACGCAAGTTACCTCCTCTCGAATCCGAGCGACGGGCTTGTAGTTGCTCCTGACGGCCCGATCAAGTTGCTGAACCGTGCGCGAAGGCTTGGTGGCCGACAGGATCTGGGACATTTTGAGTTGCATGTATTTCTGACCGCCTTGCGGCATGCAGTCGGCTTTCTGCACCACACGCCCTTCAATAGAACGCTTTTCGAGTCCTGTAAAGAGAGTCAGAGTTAGTTCAAGGACAGTACCATTTAGAGTCAAGGGAAAACACAGTAGCTGGAATTGAGCAGGGTTTTAACCAAGTCACGAGGTTCCGAGTCACAAGTCAATCTCACTTTCATAGTTCTGACTCGAGTCAAGTCTATTCATTTTTAGTTCACCACCGAGTCATGTCCGAGTCCAAGTCATTGCGTTGACTGCTCAGGCGAAATACCAACAGTGTGATGACTTTACTATTCTTCGAAATTACAATGAAATGTCGGTATTGGCAGTCTGAGACTCGAGTCATACGACTCGTTCCGAGTCATGCGCAATGACGAGTCCAAGTCAACTCAATACACGGATTGACTCGAGTTGAGTCGTGTCATTTCCGTATTTTGAGAAAATGACTCGAGTCAAGTCGAGTCATCAGA
>ATSW01111646.1:0-11176 GCA_000444245.1 Botryllus schlosseri
GGATACAGCTGTGGGGTCATCCCATAGCGGTGGATTGGGCCGAGCCGGAACAAGAGGTTGACCAAGACATTATGGACCAAGTGAAAGTTCTGTATGTGCGAAATCTCATGCTAGATACTACTGAAGACACGCTACAGGTAATACATGTTGTATACCGGTGGTTCTCAAAGTTTACATGCATACGGACAAATTTAAAACAAATTTTGCGTACCGGGGAACTGTCAAAAATCTAAATGAACCCATATTGCAATACCGAGAAAAGTATGTCGAATTGTACTGCTGAATTTCGTCAAATTTTGTTTAAAATATCATCTTACAATTCACGGTCTTCAACAAGTTGTAGTCTACTTTTACACAGTTTGGAACAACACCTGCTGAATTTTAACGTAGAATAAGTCAATATAGTTCTAAATTTCGTTCTAAATGTATGAATCAGTTTATAACTAGGTGTTTTATTTCTCTAAGTAATGACAAAGTTTTCAACCTCTAATATTTTGCAATTAAAATAAAGTTGAAATATATTTGGCGGACAAGAGGTTGAGACGCACGGCGCGTCTCAGTCGCAATATCAGGCAATTTCTTCAGTATTACTTTCTACATTATATGTGATCGTGGCCACTGACTATGCAATTTCGACCGATTTTCCAGAAAATCTTCAGTCAATTCTACCCCGGAACTGTGGAGAGAGTGAAGAAAATCAGAGATTACGCATTTGTCCATTTCACGAATCGTGAGGCTTGCATACACTCTATGGAGAGCCTCAACGGGACCCAAATCGACGGCACCGAAATCGAGGTGACTCTGGCCAAACCCGTGGATAAGAACGATTATAACAGATTAGCGAAAGTGGGGGCGAAGGTGCTGGCTCATGGGTCGACGAGTACTGACGGACAGACCACTGCTACTACGTCTTTGGTAGGTATTTGATTTTAGTCTGTCTATGTCCTCAATTTGCGAAA
This sequence comes from Botryllus schlosseri, assembly GCA_000444245.1. Classification (NCBI taxonomy): domain Eukaryota; kingdom Metazoa; phylum Chordata; class Ascidiacea; order Stolidobranchia; family Styelidae; genus Botryllus; species Botryllus schlosseri. Next base: position 960 of record ATSW01111646.1, read on the forward strand.
TAGTCAATTCAATGCAAGGATATTTTGTGTGTTATATCGATTGTATTTGTAATTACACAGTATGACATGCCGTGCAAATCTGGGCTATACTCAACTGATGGACCGAGGTCCGAATGCGGACCTTTCCAGTGTTGAACCCGGACCATATTTGTGTCATTATTCACTAGATTTTAAGCATAAGCAATTCCATTAAATTAAATATCGTTGATTCTCAAAAACAAAGTGTCAAAATACCAATTCTACCGCTAACTGTGACTAACAAAACAATGAATACATTTCGCTTATTGCTTTTGCTAATACCGCTTTACCAGATGTTGTGTATCGCTAATTCTCTATACCGAATAACGCTTGTATTGTAAATTATTTCGTGAAAGTTATGACGGACCTAAGCAATGTTTGAGCGCTGGCAACTGGTCCTTTACTAAAAATAGTTGGGTAAACACAGGTGTAAACTGAAATGCAACCTTCTCTTTATAATAGGTTCAACCCGTAATCGGTCAAGGGGGTATGATCGTTTACCCCTCGTCCGCAATCCCTGGGATGTACTCGCCAGACGTTTCGTGTTACCCTCTAGGCCAGTACAACTTCACTACCAACACCAGAGGCATATACCCAACGAGGGGCGGTGCAACTCGCGGCGGCCGCGGTCGGGGTACCGCGGGGAGAAATAGCTATCTCGGGTACAGCGCTGGGAAAGCAACATACGGACGTTACTATGCAAAGAACAACCCGGGCGAACGGATAGTCGATATTAACGGCAACACTATTGAACTTATCACGTCTAATCAAGTGCCAGTATCGTCGGCGCCCGCCGCCCAGCCCGCGATTACGTTTTATAAACCAGGAGCTGGAACAATGCAAGGAATCCCTGCTACTCAATCTCCGAACTCAGCTGCAGTTGCGGCGGCTTATTCGGCGGCGTACGCCGGTCAATTGCAACAAACTCTGGGAGGTATCCCCCCGCAACACACCCTTGTAGCGGCCCCGGGTGCTGCCGTGGTGATTTTCGAAGATTTATGCCAAAAACAGCTTTGGGGCGCGCCGTCTTATCAACTCCTCACGACGCAAGGCCCCGACGGCCGCCAGCTATATGTCTATAAAGTGTCGATCCCGGCTCTTGCTAATTTGTATCCGCATCAGCCTTATTTTCAGGTAAAGTCGCGTTCTTGTCAGCTCTATATACAGACACCAAAGCTGAGGTCATACAACAAACGATATAAAATTGTTTCAACACACACTACACTGTCAACGAAAATCGTGTATTGGCCAATTTCTACTCTAGAGTACGGTTTAAATGAGATAAACAGCACTTGCAGGTACTAAATTATGCTTTTCCACCCTTCCAATGGATGAAACATAGTCAACTACACTAATTCATATAGACGTATAGCGCAGAGTTGAATTGAGTGCTGTGTTTGTGCTCCACCACAAGAAATGACAAACAGACGGTCCACTACACCCTTGCGGTATATCTTCATAAGGATTGGTGTATTTAACTCATTTTCACCCATTGGAATGACTGTAAAAGCACCATCGGTACCAGGAAACGCCGTTTACCTGATATAAAATTCATGCTATAGGGTGCTGGTGGAATTCTCATATACACACCTATTTCCCCCTATGGGCAACCAGTGTATCCGTGTTTGCGGTGCTATTGATGGATTTACCCTGATAAGGTGGAAACAGTTTCCACCCGATCAGGGGGTGAAGTTGAATTTCGCCACCAAATCGTGTATTAGAGCCACCCTTTGTTCAAGAAAAACCTATAATTTTAATTCAACACACATTTACCTTGCAAACCGTGTACACCTTGTGTAGTTGGAGTGCTGATGCATTTCTTTCCTCTTGCAGCCGAACAAGCTCTGTACCACTATCGAGGAAGCCAAAAACTTTGCCGCCGAGTTCGTGCTGTCTCAACTACTGGTGCAACCGGAGCCGTCAACGTCGATAGTTCCCATGGCCACTGTCCTACCGCATAATGCGGGTTACCAGGTATTCCAGCGGAACCAAGTTTCGCATTCGGTGCACGTTATGTTAATTTGCAAGTGTGCGTAACGCGATCCTGATATATATTAGGCGTTGTGAATGAGATTTCATCATTCATTTGTGATGCCGCTATCAAACGAGTGGCATTGTGAGTTATGAGAATTATATTATTGAACATGTGCAGATCTATATGAATATATTGTCGATAATCATTATTTACTCCTATGGTACAACCCTGCGTATGTGTGACTCTGTTATAGTTTCATATTTTTCAAAGTAGAGAGAATGTATACTTTAAAAAAGCGACCCTGCGATTTGTGCTAGTCTAAATCCTTTTTCTGGGAATTAAGCCGACTTATCCGGTTTCAATTTCAATCCGTGCGTTCAGAGGTCGATGCGATTCCTCATCCAATAAATGGTTCTAAACGCACGCTACCCGAAAAACCTCCATGAAAGTTGATATCCTTAAAATCCCAATTTCGTGAATTGATTTTCGGTAGAACACGCCATTGACTCCCGTCTGTATACAAGCAACCCCCCGTTTATATAGATATAACATATTGTGGAGGAATAGTAACCAAATAGATAGTATCCTGTATACCGCATAAATATCGCCTCAACTGCTTCGGCATTGTGGGGGAACTGTTACGGAAGAGATTCACCCGTTGTCAAAATGAATATATACAAACCCGAACCCGTCTTTTTGAGGTCATCATTCTCCTATTCGCGCAAATTGCATGATTCTTCGAACAGTGCCAGTCACGCTATCACTCTATTTATGCAGCGACGAGATTATACACCTATAGTGCGAAGTTACGCCTGTCACCGCAAACTTTGTACCTATAACTGAGCAAACAGTTTGAATGCAAGCGTTTGCTTATGCACTTTATTGATGTATGTTGACTCACGTGTTTTATATACATTTAAACATTGTAATGCGGTATATCGTGGAATGTCAGCGATTCGTGTTGTAATTATGTTGCTTAGGGATGGACACAATGATAAAGTACTCTGAATATAAGTGAACAATAAATTGCAATGATTGGAGCCGAGAATAGTGAGAGACGATGTTTTCGAGCACTGAACTTAGACGCCTCTTTATTCTAAGACAGGGGTGGGCAACCTGCGGCCGTATAGCAGGGAGTTTGTGCGGCCATCGACACGTAATTCAATTAGTATGTGTTGGCGGTCGTCGACATGCAAATTGAAATTACTAATTTACTCGCGATTTCGGTGCGTATGATAGGCCGATATGGAAAGTAGAATAGTCCGGAATTGGACATGGACAGTTTAGCATACGTATTTTGCGTCCAGTTAGTTCATTACGGCTATGCCTGGAATGCCGCCGTAGGCTAGATAAGTAATCGAAATGCGGCCTTGATTAGCAAAAAGGTTGCCCGCCTCTGCTTTAAGAGTTATATTGTCGACGAGAATGATCTTTCTTTTTGCCCAACGTGGAGGTCTTGAAATCTCAATTGGTCTTATCACAGCATGCAAAACATGGAGTACAAAGCTGGGCGCGCGAAAATGATTGTCACGAGGTGCAATGAAATGAGTATGGGCTTAAAAGTAGCAAATTATATTAATGTGATATAGGACTGGCAATGTTTTGTTTGTGATCGCATCAAAGGTATATAATTGAGTTTTCCGCGTCATGAATAGTCTGGTAACGTCATAATGCGTGATACTCAAATACTCAAAGTCGAATATTCGATTCTGATTCGAATTACTCAGGAGTTCGATTTTCCCAGCACGAATTTTCACGCATTTTCTATCTTCAGGGAATCTACGCGCCACAGGCCGGTATACCAAACTTGAGGCCGTCTCAGTCAACGCCACCGTCTATCCCGAATGGAACTGCAGCCGCGCACGCGTCCGCTTATGTTCCCGTATCTACTCCATCTCCGTCGGGCCCGGTATCCATGCCGGTGTCCTTTATAGACCCGACGATGATGCAGCCCATCGCTGTAATGTACCAGTGAGGATACGGGTCCGGTGTGTCCCGGAAAAGACTTTACGCTATCCGAATGCGATCCACGTTGGAGGCATTTTTATAATATATACTTTAAATTTTTTATATGCAATTTCTAGGATATTAATACTCTCTTCCGCATGTGCCTTTATCTCATCTTATAGAAGCGGCTTCTTATACTAATAGAGTGTTACTTATCATCGCTACAATAAGTGGTTATATGTCGTGTGAAAGATAATGCTTGCAACTTCGCTGCGGAAGAATTGTTTTCAACAGTAGGATTGAACTACGCCGTTAACGTATAGTCGAACGATGGTGTGGGTTGTGTTTATAATCCGAAGGTAGCCCTTTTTCTCCTATCCGGTGACGTTTTCTGTTTCCAGTGTGCGTTTCATGCTGTTTTTACACTGTTCATTTTACTATTTCACTTTCCGAATTTTTCTATATTGTCATAGAGCTGGGTCAATTGTCACGTTGCAGCATGCTGTTGTGTTGCGGATTCAGTGTGTGTGAGTTCGATGCTGTGTGGTAGCGTAATATCGGTTTTACGTCGATCATTTTTATTGTGTCTTATTTGTATGCTGCATTAACTTTGTTTTTTGAACGACGGCAGTTTGATATGTTATTGGCTGTCGCCGTAACCGCTCTAGAAGTGCGTAAGTTGCTATGTAATCAGGGATGCCCGGAGCTGTATCCTTTTAGACGTAGGTCTTTGCAAAGCAATATTTTCACAAAATAAGCTTCGGCTGGAAGTTCCTATAGTAATTAAGTATTTAATTTTCATGTTTGCAACATTTAATTATGTTTTATATTCCATTATTTTACCAACTTGTCGGTTCGAAATCGCGGCCAGTGTAGCCGCGCGTTAGCAGAGAGTTTAAACTGCTGCCTTTTCAGCGTCTTCTTTTGTGAATACTTTTCACTCTGAACGAATTGAACTAATAAAGCATTTTTCGTCATGAAATGTCGACATTTTTCTTCCCAGGCATCGCACAGTTCGGGCTAAACCAGGGGTTCCCGGCCGTTTTTACACCGTGACCCCCTTTGAAAATTTTGACGAATATATGAAAATATATTGTCTCTACCAACAACAAGAATTCAAATGCTTAGATCAGAACACTAGCTATGTAGAACGATAACGACATGGGCCGTGCAACGATGGGTGAGGAGATTACGGATCTGATTAAATAGCATACCCATCACTGACACCCAACCCATGATTGAGATGAAGGGATCTTGGTTACTACTGGATATTTTATTACGTCGTTTTACCATCGTAATGACTTCATCCATCAAGCAGCTGCTGTGCCCCTCAAAGCTCTTCACAGCAGACCAACACCTAGCCAATCGCAGATAAATTAATCACTACGATTGGTTGATTTGGAGATGGAAAGGGCTAGTCGTACGTCATATTAAATATCCAAGACACTGCGCTGATTTGTCTTCGGTGGTAAATGCATGTAATTTCTTTCTTTTGTTATAGTAAAGTAGACTTGGGAACGGCTGCGCTAAACGAATCGAAAAATTGCCAGAAAGTGTTGAAGCTGTTTCAGTCGCACACAGCCTTTTGCTTAATATCAATCGCAAGACGGCTCCATCTATTTTGTCGATTTCGGAAATGTAGTAGAGCGGAGCATGGCCCGGAGCCGGATTGGATATCCGGCCGGATTTTTTCATTTTTGGACCGAACCGGTTCAATACTTTTTCTGATGCAGCCGGAGACGGATCGGAGCTGGATCAGTACTTTTTAATAAGAATAGGTCAGCCTTACCCTCTTCCACCCTCGAATCAATAGTTAAAGTTAAACGTCCATGGAAATAAACCACATGCTAACTCCAAGTTGGCATAATTAGACCTACTTCATATAAGGTTTGGGATTAGGATTGATCTTTGAATTTTTCATGTCCAGTTAGCATTGTTTCAATCAATATTCAATACCATCCTGTGAGTACATAATTATTATATCAAAATTTTTCGGACCGAATGCCACGGTCATTTCTAAAATCCGGCCTAGGATTAGGACAGAAGTCGAATCAGAGAATTTGTCGATCCGCTCCGCACCACAAAGAATAGCCAATTAGCTATTCTTGGCAATGTAGCCAATGTCGTTAATCCCCTACTGACCTAATCTCCCACTTAGGTATAAAAGAGTAGTATTCAAAGCAGGTCAATTCCTACTTCTACTAGTTTTAGACTTCGTCGGGAAGCACTTCTTCTATACTCAAACTCGAGTGGAATTTTGGTCCGCTACTTCTAATTTTACCTAAGTAGCTTTCTCGGCTGCATTGACTGCATAATATTCAGACAGATGAAATTCTGACCATGCTTCTTGGCTATATTCTATCCACGAATAATGTTGTGAGCTTGTTTGACATCGTGTGGCGGACTTATAGCTACCGTATAGTTACTTACAGTTACTATGAATGATATAGAGGTTGTTCCACGCGGCTCTGCATGACAATTTCATTCGTAAAATTGATGCAAATCACAAAAGTAGGGCTTATACTTTATGCTTTCTTAATCCTATAACTGTAAAAATAACGTGAGTGGTATTGGCTATGCGGCATTGGCGTATGCAGGATTGGATCTCTGGCGAGATTGAAAAATAGACACGTCGCATGACATTCATTGCGAGTCACTTGGATTACCGTATTTGAGAATACAAACTCCAAGACAAATTATAATGCTAATTAAGTAGTGTTTCGACACTTCTCTACTTCACTAGACATATCACATACCAAATTGAATAGCCGATTGGTGGTGCAGAGCATCATCACAGCTTTCAACAGTACATTGATATTAACGTTTGATGACTCGAAGAACTTTTCGCGTGCCTCTTATCAAGACAAGCAGGCGCGATAAAGGACATAGAACAGAGTTAGATTCAAGACATACCAATTTGCATGATATGTCAAACATAGGCCCTATTTATGTTGTATAGGTAATGCTTATTATATTATACCATATTTAGAATTATTGCGAAACGTCACGACAATGTTCCTGCGAATATAAAAGATAGACTATTATGATGTGAAGGTCAGATACATTCAAGGATTCAAAACTGGAATTGCGAAACCCACCCACCAGGCGGGGGATACAAACGATTTCGAAAGCTTTCACGACCTCAACAGCCGATTATCGACTGTGCCATTGCAGGCTCATATAACCAGGGTTGCCATACCGTCCTTATGTCTAAGATTTGTCCTTATTTTTAAAGGCCACGTCTTAGAAAACTCAACTGTCCTTATTTCTAATAAATGTCCTTCTTTTCTACTTGCGTCCTTATTTTGTCTTATTTTCAACAACTACAGAACTTCGATCGTTAACCTCTGGTATCTGTGTTGCATAATATTCCAAAATTATGCTTTTGCGTCGAGATTTTATCACATCATAAATTAAAGGAACTCGCGTGGCGTATACATCACAGGATTTGACTTCTAAGGGGTGAGATAGCTAGGACAGTGAGTGGTATAGTAGTTTCGTCTCAACCAAGCTATCGCAGCGGACAACATTTTAGTAGTAAACAGCAGCACCAGGTTTCTGCCGCCTAGTCAGCAGAATAATCTGTGGGGAAGGCAGCATTTATTGCGTACCGGAAAAGGGCGCAGTGCAGTCGACACTTGGGTTAAAAAATAGTAAAGCTATCAATGATTCATGGATTTATTTGAATTATATTGCACATATAGTTTCAGCTACAAATAAGGCTAAATCTGTTTAGTTAAAATGAGCAGGCGTAAAAACATTTTTCGTGACGAATATGAGCCAGAATTCAAAGATATCAAAGGAAGCTTGAAGGGCGAGTGTTTCGCAAATTGTAATCTCTGCAATTGTGACATTAACCTGGAGGCCATAGGAAAGACCGCTATTTCAACTCACATTGATACCCCAAAACACAAGATGTGTGTATTAATGATTGCGTCGAGCCAGTCGATGAATAATTTTTTCACAAGTCGATCAACACCAACGACCAGCACAGACTATTAGGCAGCCGCTGTTGAGGGTACCTGGGCATTCCATACTGTCAAACACCAGCAATGATTCCTGTACAACGATTGCACATCGCAATTGTTCAAAGCAATATTCCCCGATTCCAACATCGCAAGGAAGTCTGCTTTGGTCCGGCCAGGACCAAGACTACAAGCATTGTTACAGGAGTTCCTGCTCCATACACTCATAAATGATTTTGTCTAAACTTGATGTACAGGCTTTTTCCATCTTGGTTGACGCCTCTCATCAGAACGATGTGAAGGAGTTTGGTTCATCACCCTATGGGGGCCCCACACTAGAGTGTGTTTTGGGGAATGACCCAGAAAAACGTTTTTTTTTTTTTGGAGAGGTGGTCGAAGTGCTGTTTCGACCCCGAGTAAAGGTAAACCTATAGACCTGAGCTGTCGTGAGATCCATGAAACACTTTCTAATAACAAGGAGTTGCCAGANCAGNTTGTTTCTTGCGAAAAGTATGTAATGTGATATGCCACNGCTCGNATAAATANAAAGTGNATACAAAATCGCTTTTAATGGTAATCTAATTTTTCGACTGTCCTTATTTTTAAGTCCATGTCGATGGCAACCCTGTATATAACCATCATCATCATCATCATTGGTTTATTAGCAATTTGATCAGTTCAATACACCACAAAAATGCGATGCAATGAAAAGACAGGAAGATGTCGAAGCGACTTGGAGTAGTCCATGGAATCAGACCCCCATTACTTTATGTTGAAAATATATTATTGCTGTGAGTGAGCTATATCTTCATATAGAATACGACTCAACCGAAGTAAAAAAGAACCATGCTTGTATACAAACTACTGGATTTCCAAAATGCGCATTTAGAAACAGAACTTTTCTCAAACTCGCAATTAGAGCTAGAAGCATAACGATCTTTCAAAATCCGCAACCAACGAACTAAAACACAACTGACTTGATCCAGTACCGAAGAAACTCATTAATATTTAATTTACCGGAATCGGATCGGCAGCTGTGCACTGTCGATTGGCACTATAATTGGTCGGCCTCATAAAATGATACTGAGGATACAGAATTGCGAATGAGCTAGGAAATTTGTAGATGGAATCAGCATTTCAAAGGGACTACATTTCAAGTTTGAAATGGGAGGGGTTTCGACGCGTAAAACCTACCCCTGGCTACGCCATCACTGTTAATAGTGCTGATATCACAAAACAGAACACCGGTCCGGCATCACGATTCACGCTAAACGACACCTGTTTTCTAGTTGTTTGGCAACTAATGATTTGTAAATGCGCAAGTAGAACTTGAACTAGAACTACTCACTTGTCAAAATCCGCCACTATAATCAGATCAAGAAATATTCCAAAAACCAGTAGTTATGTGACCAGCAACCAACGAGATCGTGGTTTGTACAAGTCTGAAAAGTAAAAAGTCACTCCGTCCCAGTTCCATTTCATAGCAATGCCGGCAACCTCCATTTACAAGGAACATCTCCTTTACACGAGATTGTTCAATCTTCTTTGTTCACGCTATTGTGGTAAGAATTCATACGGAGTTATCAGCAAATTTAAAGCAGACGTTAAGATGGACTAAGAATTTTGGCATTGTCTCAAAATTCAAGACTCTGCAGAGAAATCAAGATTACGAAGTATCTTTTGAGCATCCCAGACTTTAAACGTAAATATCCGACGCAGATTCACTTTACGGATATCCACGCGAATNAGAGANNGTTACTGAACGTTACGGGCATGGGACATCGTGAAATCGAGTCTCTATATTTTTGATGGGGGTGAATGTGATGATGGTTCAAACACACAAGGTGCATCGGCTCTGATTACTGTAAGTAGTTTACTTCGGACTGCCGATTCTCTTCGTTCCTGAGTTAGCCTACTTATGTCTGCGCTTGGAAGTGAAGCTTTTACTTCCGTGTAAGTGATTGTAGGTTTGTAGCCGAACTTTGACAGCTATCAAGCATATTCGTTCAAATTCCACGAAAGGTCACTATGTGACAGCGTCCACCCGTTAGGGGTGTATGTGATAATTGTTTGTTTTTATTGTGATGGTACCATAATGTCCTATATGGTGTTGACACAAGCAAATCGCACGGTTCAATGAAATTGTATCACGTCACAGTTTCCATTTGGCTACAGGCAATTTGACGGTGATTTTCGACCGACTTGCCGAGCATTAAATTTGATGAATCGGGTATCAATCGAAAGCTGACGCTGTACTGCTTGCGAAAATATAAATTTTATTCCACTCATGGCCCTGGAACCCCCACAATCAG
>ATSW01111647.1:0-10980 GCA_000444245.1 Botryllus schlosseri
AGCGAAGGGGATGGTACTTCAATGACACGAAAGCCGATGGGGCAGGCATCTGGAATTTCGAGCAGATACGGGAATTCCTTGCGCGATTCTGAGAATAGAAAGTTTTGCAAATAATGACGACGGCTCCAATGTGACCCCTTATGTTGTCATAATGTGCGAGATATGGTGGCTAGCGCGCCTTTTCCAATTAATCGGTGTTATTCTATTAGGAAAATGGCCGATATTCGTTGATCACAGCAGCTTGCAACGGCGATAATTACTCGACACTGCGATGCAGAGTGAAATTTACAAATCACACATCAAGCCTTTGTACGAACTGATAGTTATATGAATCTCCAGTCCATTGTCCAGTATGTCTGTCAATCTAATTGCAATATCCCAGCTGACATTTTTTCCTACGCCAAATGCATTGATTCGCATATTGTGATAAATAAACTGGTGATTCTGCTGTCAACAGACGGGAGTACTGTTTTCCCAGCTATTTCTATCTGTTTTAATATTACTTACTATCGTTGACGAAGTCAGCCGTATACGCCACGTTATGACACATAACTGCAAGATAGTTTTCGTATAATTCGGTGATTTCTAGTATTTTGCCGTCAAGGACCGCAAACCAACGCACCGTCGTTATCAGTATTTGCGAGTATTGTGTCTGTGCAAAAGTTGTGTGGCGTACCAAACCGCTTTGGCGATACTTGACGTAGTTGTTGTGTTTGCCAGCTGCTCGATAGCGCAGTAATTTCTGTACATCACGAGATGACGTGTCGGTTATCTTTGCAATGCCAAATTGGCAGAGCAGCGATCTGTGATTGCGATGTTATTCGTTGGTAATCATAATAATGCGCTGACGATGAATTTGAATCGCGTTTGTTGCATAAATACTTACGAAACTTGAGGAGTTGTTGAGAGTAAACCGGTTAACAATNCAATTCCGGGAACAGCGCCGNCTCGACACTCCCGGTTNCAACGTAAATTGACAGGCAGGGTCCACGCGAGCCGGCCGTGCTCTATNCGTGGTTGCGCCACACACGCTTATGGGATGAGACCGGTCTGATGTATTGTTGAACCCGTATTTGTAGGTGTAGTTATCCGCCAATAACTTTTTTNTAATTTACTTAAATTTCGTAGGAGTAGAAATGGCTTCGTAAATTTCTACTCGATCTCCAAGCGAGTAAAAAATCATAATTCTAAGCCTAGTTTTGCTTATAAAACTGATANCNGTTTAGCACAGCGGTCCACCACGTGNGTGATATCTATTTTAAGGTAAAAGGAGGCGAAAATGAACGTCTAGTATATAGCCGCGAAGACGGCTTATTCTGCGTATGACGCGATAGTTGACTAAAAAAAAGTCAACTCAACGGAAAGTAGACGCAGAANCCGTTTTCTTTTTCGGTCATTTCACCAGCGATCAGAGTTGGGTGAATCATTTTCCCGTTTATGTNACCTCTCTTTCGGATCCGTAAATATGGGGTGGTCGAAAATTTNTGTCGAGCTTGATAAGGGTTGGGAGACGCTGGTTTAGAGGNAGTAAAAGTTAACGCTCTAAAATCATAGCCACTCTAGTGAGTTTAAGTAGTGCAAGTGCGCAATATCTACTGCTTCTAAAANGTAAAGACTTCGTTACTGACCATATCTGGTTGCAAATAACCGGAATTTAAAACCAAAGTCACTGATTTTCCATTCAGCAAAAGGTACGCTCAGAACTGCACGTTTTGGCGCATAATAACCGCTTCATATTCGACTCTTACTCATTCGAATATTCACGCGTAGGGCGCCCCTTACGAGAGCGCCCTANCGCGGCGGACGGACTCAACACCGCNGTCTCATTTGGCCGAAGCGTACTCCGCTGTTTTTGCACATTTCGATTTCCGCATTCCGNCACTTAGCCCGCCTTTTTCCGCGCGGTTTCGGTTATAAGTCCGCGATAACAGCGCGGCTCAATCAATCAATCACCCTGCCGATTTGTGCGCGCCCGCCGAGGGTTAAGATTCTCCGAAAGTGTCTCGCGTCGAAAATATTTGCTTTGTGGATTCGTCACACGGCCGGGCTTGTTTGCTTAACAATTGGCGTATGGTGTTTTTTAATAACGCGCCGCCCACAGGAGATGCCGATAGCATCCTGCGTGCCGTGTTTACACGCTTTAGCCGACGGCCGGAATAGCGTTTGTTGGGTTAGGGGCCGCGATTGTGCTGGGACGGAAAATTACCGCTTGTAAACTGGGGNTTTCCGNATTCGAGGCTCGGATCCGGATGCCGGTCGATGCAGCCTTCCGTNGTGACTCTAGACGTGGTACGGNACTTCAATATACAATTGTATAATATATTCATATTGGAATATGCCTGAATAGTTTCGGCTGACACTCATTAGTGGTCACTTTTTAGTGGAACTTAAGAGAATCGTTTCAAATCATACTCTGATTTAATACGACGATTACGTATGCTCTTATAAAGTATGATTAGTTTAATACTACTACATGTTCCCGACGTCCCAGCGATTATTGGAACGCCTATAATTTCATAACAGAAATGTTGATGGGGAATATTTTACATCACCGAATATCGGACAGGCAGGCTGGCAGACAATTTCTTAATAATTTGCAAAGAAGTAGAACCANGAAGTCAAGTGCGTACCAACCCCGTAGTATGAACTGTATCAACCCCTGTGGCCTGTGGTATCAAAAAAATATTTTGCGCTGAGCAAATTTACTAGGGCGCCGTTATGTAAGAAACAAGGCTCAGTTGTACGGCGGTGTGCGCATGCGCATTTGGTCGCGTNACACTTTCCATATCATGTGATGTGATAAATGATAGCAAATCCTCCNTTTTTTCCGCNCACCCCAAAAGGAGACCGTTTTNAAGCGTTACGTAAATATCGATATTATGCAGGTTAAAGCGCGCGTCACCCTCTATATTCCAAGATTACGTNACCGCTTGTAGGGTTTTTGCGCGATGTATTTTCGNAACGCCCGCGCTTGCATTATGCATGGAGCAGGCGGGATAAGTTAGCGCGATTAATAGGATGTAATAAATACGGAGATATGTTATCGATTTTGGGAAGCCTTCCCCGCCCGNATTCCCTGGAGTGTTTCGGAATTACGGGCCGGATTTAACGTAGACGGCGCACAGCGGTCGCGGGAATCAACCGGCTAACGGGCAATTATTTGCGCTTATGCTTGTCACGGCATCAGGGTTGTGNCTGCGTATAGTTTTTTCGTGTAGCGACTGCGTGTACAATTTTACGTAGGCTACGNTATTTTGCTCATTGATCAATTGTAAATGCAATACAGAACTACTTTGTAAGTCACGATTACTCGGATATTCACTGTTCACAAACCAGTCAGTGACCCGATTATAGAGCGTTACAAAGCGGCCTCAATTCTCTATAAACCAATATTCACTGGACGACGAAACGCACATCCGCGCGGGCGATTAGTATTNAAAAATANGACTTTGNAAAACAAAGACTCATTTGTGTCGCTTACGTCAATGTCTGGTCGAGGTTAAAGCGAGGACATTCAGTCCGTTATGTGTTGCGCGCTTTGCAACGTGGGGAAATGTTAAGTTACAATTGAACAATATATTCATATTGAAATAAACCCTGCTATTTTCGGCGGACACTCGACAGGGCCAAAGTAAAANGCACCGTGTATAAGGTTCTTCCAAATTTTCTGCTAGTTGCTTACGACTTGCGATCACCCCTGACGAGTGTCAGCCGTAAATATTCCTGTATATTTCGATATGAACAATNAATATATCATTCAATAGTATGTAAGTTCTGTANGTTAATTTCGAGCGAGTCGTTCGTGTCGCGTTGTTCAGCGNTATGGCTTTCGGAAATATTGTGTCGGGGCCTGAATGATTCGGATTTGTTGCAGGTACCACAATACGCGCAGTGCGTCAATACTCTGAGTTTGCTTTTTCCGGTTCGGCTAGTCTGTTTTAACGCGGTAACGACATCCCTTTATAACTAACTCACGCCTGAGCTAGATTGTCAGCACCGCCGAAAATCAGCGCTTCAGCAGTCTGTTATGTGCTGTTCCACAGTTGTAAATTAATGATGCGTTTAGCAGACGATACTGTGTCATCATTGTCCACTAGCACGACACAGTAAGCATCACACCTCCACCTGCCTAATGTAGGCGTGTTGACACGCCTCTATATCGGTNTCCTNCGAGTCAGGAAGAAGCGGTGTCGTGTAGATGCCTCGGCGGCTGTTCTCAGAAGTGAATAATCCATCTCCACTCCGCGCGTGAACGAACAGCTTNCACATGGAATTCGGCGTTATGGCGAGCGCGCGCAGTGTTTAATCAGCTGANCGTGCACTCTCGCTCTCCGTCGTACTTGGGCGTTCAGGTCTGGTAAAACAGAAACTTGACCGCCAGACGATTCCGTCTGAGCTAAGCGCTTTTGTATCCTCTCTTCGATTCTCTTGTCTGCTTTTATTGTTATGATAGCATTTGGAAGGTTTACATGCGGCTAAATTAGTGTTTCATGATCGACAAACAGGTCTCAATTCGCCACTTTCACAATGGTACTATTTAATATGCTCTTGAACTCCGCCAAGTCTGCTGTTCTATCTGTGCTGTCACACTTCCTGAGCTACCTGCTTTTTGTTGGTATATTTTCATTTTATTGAGGCACACAAGATCATAGAAAAAGCTTTATGCGCTTACATTTAAACGTTATGATACAGCGCTAGTTACCTGGCGGCGGTTTATCGCGAACTTATTAACACTGAATGCACAAAAAGTGCCCGGGTACTGCCGGAAGTAATTCTATGAGGGATTAATTTGAACAGCAGTGGAGTAGCAACAGATAATTCTACTCTTGCTGTGCTGTCATGACAGTTTCTAGGAAATGAAATTTTATGCACTCTACCTACCTCATGATTGTTTGACAGTGGCTGCATCTTTTCCTATCTAATGAAAATTAGGCTGAAAATTTTTCTCGAATGATGGAATTGTTTTCAATATTGATCTCAAGCTTTGCAAGACTATTGACTATTTTATGTCATGTAATAACAACTTTCCTCTTGTTCACAGAACTGTGTCCTGCGAACTGTCCAGATGCATGTGATACAAACTACCAATGTACTTGTCACAAGCAGTGCATGGCCGGCTGCACGAGTCCCAACAATGCCTCCGCCTGCTTAGCGTGTAAAGACAAGTATTACAACAATACCTGTCTCAGCGAATGTCCCAAAGGCAAATATCTGGTAAGATATGCCACTAGTGTCCGATTTAATCATAATTTTAACTTGACATTTATTGGAAAATTTATGAAGGTAATTCTCCATTTGCAAACGCTTTGGAGCCCTTGAAACACCTCAAAGTTTTCTCAAGTTTTTAAGTGGGTAAAAAAGTGGGTTTCACGTGACATTAACTCGGAACTGAACAGTCAACACAATGACTTGGACTCGAGTCAAAACACTATGACTTGGACTCGTTGGTGAATTGAAAATGACTCGCCTTGACTCGAGTCAAAACTATAAAAGTGTAATTGACTTGTGACTCGGAACCTTGTGACTTGGTTACAACCCTGCGTCCGTCCCATCGATTGCGTCGCCGATCTACATGGACTTTGACGAGCTGTTGAATGTTTACCAAACAGTTATTTGTGTGTCCCCTGCAGCTACCTGCATTGCATGAACAGATGTTACGCGCTTGAAGTGGTGCGACCATGTTTTTTCACGGTCAATATTTGAAAACATTTAACGACAGTTGGACGACGAGTTTAACGCCGCAAACAAAAGTAAAACTTTCGACGTCGTCACTCTTTTCAACGGCGCTACTTGAAGCTCTAGGAGCGCACCATTGTTTTTTAACGGGCCCGCTCGTTTCGAGTGTGGTAACGTTTCTATTTACGCTGCTACTCAGGGCACTCGATCTCCTTTGATGGTATAACTAGGGGTGTAACGCTTCCTGATTGCGTTATCAATGTTGTTTACCAATATACCGATGAACAAGTGTAATGTCGCGATGATGATCACGAATCGATTTGTCACAAATTAAGTACAAAGATTATTTGCTGTCTATCAATACAGGCATAGTTATTGTTAACATTCGCGGATTTAGGTTAGCATCATAGTCGCGACGTATTTTAATTCAAGAATGCACTCTTTAATACTTTGTTGTGTGCGGTAGTACACCTTTCCGTGCTATTACTACAGACGCTGAGTGCTTCATTTTAGATTCTAAACAAGTTACGTGGGTTTTTGAACGGTGAACACGGCTGAAAGGTCCATTAGTCGGGATTAAAATCTGCCTTTCTGTGGTTTGACTGTTTGAAACGGGTGTTTTATCTCGGCCTTGTCTAAGCGAAACAGTGTACTGACAGATGGAGGGGGCGTGACTAATAGAGTGGGAGTCGCCAGGGATTGAATTTTCGTTTTTTGAGGTGTAGTTCCAAGCTTCTTATGTCACGTTGTTGTTAATGTTGTTGTAATGACTCGTCTCGAGTCAAGATTTTCTGGTGACTCGACCTGACTCGAGTCGTTTTCTCAAAATACAGAAATGACTCGACTCGAGTCAATCTGTGTATTGACTCGACTTGGACTAGAGTCATTACGCACGACTCGAACCAAGTCATATGACTCGAGAGACTCAGACGACCAAGACCGACATTTCATTGCAATTTTGAAGAATAATAAAGTAACCATCTATTAGGATTTTGTCTATTGGTACTGGTAATTGAGAATGCGACCAGAAACTGCTAAAAGTGAGGAAAATTAGTATATTAAAAATGCGAACCATTCGATATAACCAAACGGAGTTATAAAAAGTGGGTTTAACAAGACTTTAACTGAAAACTGAGCAGTCAACACAATTAATTTGACCCAGACTCGAATAATAATACCATGACTCGGACTTGACCCTCTGCTCGCTGACTTAGACTCGGACTTGACTCGGTGTTGAAACTATAAAAGTGAGATTGACTAGTGACTCGGAGCCTTGTGGTGTGTATTTGAGATAGCTGAAGTCGGCAAGGGATCCTTACGCAAAGGTAGTCATCGTGTGTCGATAACCTCATTCAGATCCACGGCTGGCTTTGCATCGAAAGCGAGGAATGTCAGAAACTGGACTGGAACTTCTACAACGGCACGTGCGTCGACATGTGCCCGAGCGGCTTTCAAGTCAACTTCACCGACTGTCGCCGAATATGCACCAAATGTCCCACGGAGGACTGCGGAGAAGGTGGGTTTCGAACATTCTAAAAGGAATCCTGAAAAATCCGGGATTAATATTTTCAAATGAACGATCTTGCAGACTGCTTCGGCGATTATACAATCGACAAGCTGGAGTCCCTGCATCAAGTGGACGGCTGTCGTTCCATAAGCGGGATGTTGACCATCTCCATCAATGGCGGATGTGAGTTGGTTTTATATCTGTGACTGGTTTGCGTTTTCAATGCACTCTGCCCCACAAATATTAGTGAGGCGTCCGTGTACGTTGTAAAAGATCGAATTTTTCTCACAAAATCGATCTACATCTTATCCTTATGTAACGCTAGAAATAGAAGTTATGCTTTCTCATACTTATTATCCTGTTATTCTGTTATATGCTGAGCTGAGGATTTTTGTGTTAATCCTAATACTATGGACTATACAGTTAAGTATCTGGTGTGTAATGTCGTAGTATGCCGTGTTTATAAGTTTACTCTGTGTTGCGTCAGTAAATTTTCGCTATGATCTCGGACTTAGAAATAAGGGTATTGCAGATGGCACTATCCTGTACAAGACAGCCGTATTAATCGTGAATGGGTTATCTTTATGCTTGTGTAAACGTGTAAGCTTATGTTTCTACTGCTATCCGCCCAGGGAGATTATATTTGCATACTACGGAATCGGTGTGAGACGGGTATTTGATTAGCGTTGCCAAACTTGAATTAGAATCTTTACAAGTGAATCCGAGCGTTACTTGAAGATGATTTTCCGTCAGTCTCCGGTGCGTGAATGGGTCGATATACTGTGAATGGGTCTATTGTAGTTTCAGTTTCACTCTTTTGTGTCATGAAATCTCGTCAAACTACATGTTTGATGCAATTATTAGCAGTTTTGAAGAAGAATCATGTTCGAGAAAATGCTTCTTAGTTTAGAACTATTTGTGAACCAAACTGACCTATGTCCTAATGAGGCTCAAAAGTGGGTAGGTCTTGTTTTGAGGAACTAAAAATTGTGTTATCTACACCGTATGCACCACTTATTGTGTATTGATAGTGTGCCGGTTTGTGACATAGTGCAGTTTGGTTTCCTAACAATGCATAAAGTAGTAAGGATGTGTTGTCTCGCTATACCGTGTAATCCCTTGCAATAGTTTGTACGTTTCTTTCTAGCAAAACGTGATCTCTTTCTTTCAGCCGACGTGGTGGAAAGGTTGGATTCGGTGCTCAAGGATCTGGAGGTCGTGGGTTCCATTTCCGTTCGGCAGTCGTTTCCGTTGGTGACGATGTCGTTTCTGAAAAATTTGAAACGAATCACCGGCGACAACATGCAGGACGAGTGAGACACGTTTTCTTCAATTTCTAGTTATCTTTGGTAAATTAGGTCATCCCTTATTCAGTACTTGCTAGAGGTGATCTGTAGGGAAAGGGCTTTAATTTTCACAAATTGCACATTGCACCGAGAAAAAAAACTTGCAAAAAGTTGCATGAAAAGACGAAGAAAAGTTGCGATAGAAGATTCCACCAAACGGCTTCAAACACCATACTACATAACTTCCGAGTATTTAGGAAGCTGCCGGAAGTTGTAAAAAAAGTTGCAAAGACTTGCCCTAGTGATCAGTAATGAAGTATTTCAACTTTTTCAACGTGCTCAAGTAGAGAAATTTACTGGTGACGGAAAGTCCGGGCCGCTTTGATGGTCTGAATTCAAAATCCGACCCCCCATGTCGCAGAGTGTTCAGCGTCTACTTCCTGGAGAATCAGAACCTGAAGGAGCTGTGGAACATGAGCGATCTGACGATAGAGCGCGGTAAAGCCTTCTTCCACTTCAACCCCAAGCTGTGCCGCAGCGTCATTTCGGGCTTGGAACGCCTGACCCCCGACAAGGAGGACGCGATGGACATCAGCAACGTCACAAACGGCGACAAGGGAACATGTGAGATTAAATTGTGTGGTCCTAGTTTTTTAATTTTTTTCGAATTTTTCCCCAAGTTTTTTCAGATTGCGTGCCGCTGATTTTTTCTTACTATACTGCGTCTTAACAGGCTTGTCCAACCGGGGTATAAAATTACTTGCAGCTCATCGAAGATCATGTCCAGGCTCAAATGTACCCCCATGATTGCTACATCGAACCCTCGCGAACGTCACTCTTTTTCTTACATTGCGCATGTTGTTGCAGGCGACATTGTGCCCATCAAGCTCCTCGGAGTGGAGATCTACTCCACCAAGCCTTTTGCGATCGTGAGATGGGAAAATTATACTCCGAGAGACGACAGGACTTTGATCGGCTATCAAGTCTATTACCAAGAATCGTAAGCAATTTACAGTTAATTGATCAAAAACTGCATATTATGCTGGGGTGGTCAGTTATGAAGTAGGTCTACTTCTACTTTTTTGAGACACTCAAGTAGGTTTTGCAGACTTTCTCTACTTCTGAAGCGTTTTTTTGCACTCTTTAAATAGTAGAAATTAGTTTTGGAGCAAGTTTGCATTGCCTTTTAGAGTGAAATTATCGTGAACGCATGTTGCAACACTCCTGTGATTAAATTATGTTTGTCATTAGCGTGCACAGACGCATTTTGGGGGCGTGTAACTGAGGGTAAACACTGACCGCTTTGGCGTTATGCGTTAGAAATTTCAAATGGCGGTAATGTAAGTGTTGTCTTTTATGTCTCTTCCGTTAGCCTTATTCGAGTCCATAACTCCTTGTCTGTGCATAAATTAATTCGCTTTCCATCAATGCAAATCAGCGGGCGTGAACCCGGCGTGGTGCGGGCTTGCGGTAGGCGTGTCGGTGCACCTTTTCGCGGCCATATTGATTATTGTTGAGATGGAAGATATTCCGAGTAACACGGGAGTTGTGTCGATGGTAGGCTTTGTCGGGAATATTCTCACGGTTTGGGCGAAGATAGCGGCCTCGGAATTATGGGGAATTGAAACTTTTCGAGATTGCTGTGACGATAGCAAGTTTCGATCTTTTATTTGCAGGCCGGAGAAAGACGCGGAGATGTACGACGGAGTTGATGCTTGCCGATTGAACAGGTGAGGGGCGGCAGCCGTCTTGCGAATTGTGCTTTCATGTCTGCTACCAACCGCGTTGCACGCGGGAGCAATATGGTTTTCGGGATGCCTAATTTCCTTTTTTTTTGGCAACTGCATGTACCCCCAAGATTCAGGAAGTTAATGGCTAAAACGCTGCTTAACGACTAAAAATAGGTCATCATTTTACCCTAGTCTCTATTTAGGCTGTTTGATGCCTGAAAAGCTACGTGATGACGTTCACTGTCGAAGGACAGGCTAGCTGTGTAGTTTTTTGAGGCATTTCAACATTGCTGTTTCACAGACCCCCTAAAACTAGCTCGATGATTCCAGTTTAAAAACCACCGGTCTACAAGATTTAGAATCGGAAATATGAAACCCCTTGTGGGTCTGCAGACTAGTTTTAAGGGATACAACAGCGAAGGCCAATGTTGAAATCTATAAAACTACCTATTTAATCTGCTTATGAGATCTGTCCTTACGCCAGAAACTCCCAGTAGCCTGACTGCAAAGCATTGTTAATTTGTAAACTAATAAAGAAAAAGGTTTTCACTTTCACTTTTACTAATCACAACCTCGTTCCCAAAAATAAAGATGAACTAAGGACTCGAGTCAAATGAAATCACAAATCTCAGAAATAAAGGGCAATATAGTTTTATAAGACATCGCCTTACAAATAAGAACAGATCCTAGAAATAAGGTGTTTAAGGCAGCCATGCTTATGTCCCTTATTTTCCGCAGCTCACGATAGCCACACGGTCAATACGAACACTAATAATAATAG
>ATSW01111652.1:0-12147 GCA_000444245.1 Botryllus schlosseri
GGACATGCTCGACGACTGTTGAATAGCCGGCGAGATACTGTTCCACACTCCACGTCCGGATAGAACGATGATCATTGCGTCGACCATGTGATAGGCCTACTTGGACGACGACGATGCGCGTGGCGTTGTGGTTATGTACTTTTGATACAGACGTAAAGACGTCATTGGAAATTTTGGGGAAGTCACCACAAAATGGTACTTATATATAAACCTGGCGATTTCTAGTTTCCGTTTCTAGTTTATATTTAGGTCAGCGAATCGTCTGAGCAGCGATTTGTTGGAAACACAACCTGGCCCAGAGTGGCCCTGGCGACGATGTGGAGGACCTGATGTTCACGTTTTTGCAGTTGTTTGGGTGCGCTAACACTGACAGCTCCCCAGCATATGATACTGACTTTTCTACATTTCTCGCTTATTGGCAATAGTACTGCTGCGTTCCTCTAAACTATTTCATGATCATATACCAAAGAAGGCTAAGACGATAGCCTACATCACAAGTTACGATAGCGTTTATTCACGACCAAACCTTAACTGAACACTGCGACACATGCATTACTAACCAACGTGGGAACATAGGGAAACAATCGACGAGCACAAGTAATCATTGGCAAACGCAAAGTAATTCCACAACACCTCCCTTGTAATTTGAGAGTTATTACAAATCGAGAATACCTCTCGCTTTACGAGTTCGTTTGGAGCGTCTCTGGATATAGGGAGCAAAAATGAGTACCGGGGTCCATATTCCGATAATTCATGGACCTCCGGTGAGTCATGACGCATAGCCACGATATTGTCTCTCAGAGGGCCTACTACCCTTGGATATAAATAAAAGAAGGTACATCAAGTGTTAAGCCTAGGCTCGATGTCTTCTTCAATTCCATACCTTGGTCGAAGTTGATCAATGTGTCTTCTCCACGTAGGACCACGCGGATGAACCATGACATTGACGCTGCGAGAACCAAATACCTTGGTAACTGTCGCAGGTACCCATTTGGGCTTTTTATTCTTCTTCGGCCCATAATACAGAGCATAACAAGGTTTGCCAACCGTGAATCGATTGACTGAAGCCTTTACTTGCTTCTCAACTTCTCTGACTTGCTTGCCTTGAGCTGCATGAGCTGGAGATTGCAGTAGCGTATCGATCATTNTTCGAATTTGTCTGCCATTGAGAAGCTGACTCGGAGATAATCCACTTGCAAGCGGCGTTCTCCTGTACAACATGAGGAATTCCTGTAATGCGGCCTTNGCCNGCAAACTTGATTTGCGTAGTGCGCGTTTGAATGAGTCGACCAGCTTTTCTGCGGCGCCATTCGTAGATGGGTGATACGGTGCACCCGAAAGGTGGATAATTCCTCTTTTTTTTACACCATGTCTGAAACTCNTCAGACTTGAACGTACTTGCATTNTCNGACACAATGGTAAACGGATATCCAAAATGTGCAAAGTCCTGTTCAAGTAATCCGATCGTTTCCTTGCTTGAAACGGAATTGGTCGGGTGGATGCAAGGATATTTGGAATACGAGTCCGTTAATACGAGCCAATTGGTTCCCATGAATTCGATTGCATGGTCGACATGAACTCTCATCCACGGCTTCTCAGGTAACATCCAAGGATGGATGCTTGCCTTCTTAGGAGCGTTCTGATTTTCACAGCATGAAACACATCTGTGACATGTGTCCACAATATCATTGTCCATTCGCGGCCAATACACAGCACTACGAGCAAGTTGCTTCATACGTTGCATTCCAAAATGTCCCAAATGAAGAATATCCAACACCTTTCTTTGCAGACTCGAGGGAATTACGATTCTCGCTCCAGAAAACAAACATCCGTTTTCAACAGATAAACATGTGGATATCTTACGAAAATCTTCAACCGAATATCCTTGATCTTTGGTGCTGACAACATTTTCTGGCCAGCCCACTCTGGTGTATCTCATCACAGCAGAAATGACAGGATCTTTGCTGGATTCTTTTGCCAATATACCAGGATCAGAAGGATTAATCTGTTGGCTCACAGTACGTACTGTGCTAACAATGTTCATATTGTCCTCTTCCTCCCCTTTATCAAATACGGAGTCATGACTGAACGGGAGTCGACTCAATGCATCAGCATTACCGTGTTGCTTTGTATTACGATATTCAATATCATAATCGTATTGGTTCAAAGTCAGTGCCCATCTTGCCAGACGATTTGCTGCGAGGGCCGGTATCGCTTTGCTTGGTCCAAACAATGCCAGTAGAGGTTTATGGTCAGTAACCAATATAAACTTTCTTCCATACAAGTATTGATGATACTTCTGGAGAGCAAAAATGATAGCCAAAGCTTCTTTGTGAATCTGGCTATACTTTCGTTGAGTTTCCGTCAACGTTTTGGACATGTAGGAAATTGGCTTCTCAGAACCATCTTCAGAACGGTGAAAAAGTACGCAACCAATTCCTACTTCCGAAGCGTCACATGATAATCCTAACTTCTTTGTTGGATCAAAGTGAACCAGGAGCAAATCTGCACATAGCATTTTCTTCAATTCTTCGAATGAATCTTGCTCATCTTTACCCCAAAACCACGGGATTCCCTTTCTTGTAAGACGGTGTAACGGTTCCGTCACCGCTGACAGATTGGGTAAAAATTTACTGTAGAATTGTACTTGGCCCATAAATGATTTGAGACCAGATACATTAGATGGAGCAGGCATTTTCAACACTGCCTCCACTTTCGAACCTTTGGAAATACCGGCACTTGATAATTTGTGACCTAGGTATTCGACTGACGGTTGTGCGAATGTGCACTTTTCTCTTCGGCATCGGAGACCTTTGTCTTGAAGTCTCTTCAATAACGCACGGAGATTATTCATGTGATCGGCGGCGTCGACGCCGCTGACCAAAATGTCATCCAGGTAAACAGCTACACCTTTCAAGTCGGCAGTCAGCTGATTCATGATTTCAGTGAAATAACCTGGTGCTGAAGAGATTCCGAACGGTAACCTCATTTGCAGCAAGACACCACGACGCGTGCTGAGAGCAAGTCTCTTTTGACTCTCTTCACTCAGTTGAACTTGGTTATAGGCATCAGCCAAGTCAATCTTCGTAAAACCATATCCACCGCCCAATTTCTGCATGAGCTCTTCCGCGAGTGGAATAGGTTGTCTATGCGTTTCAAGTTGCGAATTAACTGTAACAGAATAATCGCCGCACACACGAATCTTTCCCGATTTACTACCAGGAAGCGATCGTTTACGAATTGGAACAACAGGCGTACCATAATCATTAAAATCGACAGGTTGCCACACACCTTTGGCTATCCCTACATCATACGCTTGGGATAACTCATCACGGATAGCAAACGGTACTGGGCGATATTTACAGAAAATAGGTTTCGCATCATTTTTAAATCGAATGTCTAACTTAACATCCTTTAAACAACCCAATTCAGATTTGAAAAGTTCTGGGAATTCGTTACTGATATCCCCACAGCGTTTGGCCAATTCCGAAAAATCAACACTGGAAAGCGATTTTACAACACTGTTACCGTATAGCAGAGCATCGATTGAAATTCCCAACTTCAATATTCCACTACGGCCAATCAAGTTCAAATTCGGTATATCGGTAACTATAAATGAGAAATCGGATATTTCTGACCGATTGTTCACATCTGTCAGTGAAACATTCTTAGGTGTGAATGTACCTAGAGTGTTCAGTTTATGCAAGGATGCAGATTCGAATTCAGCATTCACCTTTTGCATAGCAGGTCTTCCCAGAGCGATCCATCTGTCTTTGGACATGAAATTTTCTCTCGCGCCAGTATCCAACTCAAATGACTGGATGTCTTCATTGATTTGCACGTCGATTTCGATGTCTGGATACGATCGCGTATGTTTAACACTTCTAACGCGACGGTTCTTTCGAACACCTTTCTCCGTCAACCTATCTTTCTTTTTGATACGACATGCTGGTTGAATGTGACCTCTTTTGTCGCAGTAATGACAGACAGCATCTACATATTTGCATTCATCAGGAGAGTGTCCGCACTTGTCACATCGAAAACACGCCTTTTCAGAGAGGTTTCTTCCTTCCCCTTCATATCCAGCAACTCGACTCTTGGAGTTCTGGGCGTCTCCTTTACTTTTCTTTGTATAAGAAGACTTTACCACGTTAGTTTGAAACGGGTTTTCGGATTTTGCACCATAAACGGTTTCTTTTGCTACTTTGGCGGCATCTTCCGTATCAGTTGCTGTTTTGACAACAGTCTCGAAGTTCAAAGAATCGCTTTTCAGTTTGAATACTGCCTTTAGAACAGCTTCGTTTCCCACCGAACACATAAATCGCGTGGACATCGCTTCGTCCAGCGGATTTTGAATTGAAGAAAAGTCACATGTGATCGCGTCTTGCCTGATACGAGCAGCTAATTCTGGTATGGTTTCACCAGGTTTGCGCTTCATGTCGCTCCAAAATTTGTAGCGTTCTCTAATCACAAATTGCTTCGGATCATAGTGCTCCTTCATAAAAGCGTTGATTTCTTCCACGGAAAGATCATTAATCTTCTTAGGATCGGCCTGCTGCGCAGCTATGTTCTGCAACATCTTGTAGACCACTGGGCTTTGATTCGTTAAGAATACATGGGCCACTTTATCATTCGGCACAGAATTTGCGCTCACGAATGTGCTGAAGCGTTCCCAATAATCGGTCCAGAGTTCCGTTGTGGAGTCAAATGGAGCAAATGGCTGAACTGACACATTATTGCTGACCGGCGCAGTGGAGACCGCCTGAGAAGATATTTGACGCAGTGTCTCCATCCATGCTTTCATCTGATGTTCGTTATGTGCCTTCTGTTCGTTCAACTCTTTTCGCTGCAGTTCTAATTGTTCCCGCTGCTGTTCTAATTGTTCCTTAAGAACGTTAACGACTTCTTCAGACATGTTGGGTGTGGTAGTCACGCACTTGAAGATATGTACGTCTCACGAAGAAAACTTAGTCGCACTGCAACCTCTTCTTGGAAATGTTGAAATAGCTCAGATCCCATATATATCACAGGATCCCATCCTCGTCGCCAGAAACGCCTTGTTGTGTTCCTCTTAAACTATTTCTTGATCTTCTATCAAAGAAGGCTATACCGATGCAGTACAAGTACGACCACGTTTATTCACGACCAAACCTTAACAGAACTACGACACACGAAATACTAACGACGGTAGGAACACAGGAAAACAATCAACGAGCATGAGTCATCATTGACAAACGCAAAGCAATTCCACAACACCAAGCGGCTGTGTTTCTGTGGTGTGAAGACTGAATTCATGTTGTTTCCCCGCAAGAGTGCGATGTCTATTTCACACCTAGAGCAATTATAAAACGCATCTTCAAAACTTTTGGTCTAGTTCATCCGCTTGCATTTCGAAACGGACCATCACGACAAGACTCTCAATTTTTTGCATAAATGAATGAATTTGATCAATTATATTTGTCCTTTTGGTTTATTTTTAATAAAATTAGTATACATTATACAAAAACGCCGTGTAAAGGTAAAGTACGAATACAAGTACAAGTTGAGATTTAAAAGTAAGTAGGTGTTTATGTTCGTAGACTAACCCCACTTCTACGTAACGATTTTTCAGTAAGTAGTTATGTTTCAAGGCTACTTTTACTTCTATTTAACGAGTTTTCATACAAATCTGCTTTCTTTAATGACTTTCATCTTTTTCATCAGTGAGCGAAGGTAATACCGGTGTTAACTCCATGGTCAGATGCGAGATAACAGCGACTCAGAGCTCATTTAGATACCTAAGCTACTTTTAAATTAGTACTCGAGTATTGCTGCAATTATACCCCGAGATAGTTATAGCCAGAGGGTTTCGATGCTGAGGTACTTGTACAATGCACATTTTGGAGAGATTAAGTAAAGCAATGATCTCAGATAAATCCATTAAATTAAGGTAGAAGTAGCTATTTACGAATAAAAGTTAGTATTCTAGTTCTATATTTCTGTTTAATACTGAAAATGTCATGAAGTTGAAGCAATCTGAAATCATAAGCACTTTAGTATTAGCTACAGGTACATATACGCGAAAAGCTACTTTAGTATTCTGATGGAGTGCAAATACTTGTTTACTTATCAACTTTGAAGGCTTGCGCAGTTTGTGGTGTGATACGCAAAATTAGTGTGTTCAAATCAGACATGTCGTAAACATAGTGATGTTGCATTAGTCCTAAACACACATGATAGAATATCAAGGAAAAGTATCATCTAACGTATAATGAATGTTATTTATTTCTCGGAAGCACGTCATTATCAAAACATAGTGATCGGAATTATCGCAGAGCAATACCGATTTTGCGTCTTACTACGTTACTAGGGATTATGTAGTTAGTTACGAAATTAGGTGTGCTATCTTCCCAATCGGTATGGAACAACATCAAAATCATCACAAAGCAATATCGACAAAATCTGCTTACTTTTATAACTTTATATTTTGTGAAGTAGAGAGTAGTTTAAGGTTATGTTTGTCTAACCTTGGCGAGTGCTATTGTCACACTCGATCACCATCTTCAAATCATGGCTATCTCAATGATGTTGACTAAATTTTCGGCTTCAGAACGTGTTAATTAGACCTAATCGTTTTAACGCTGGGGTTCGCGTACAGGCATCGATAGAGTTTGTTCGATTATTTTCACCTTGGGATTCGCGTATATGCTACTAAGCTGTTACGACTTTAGAAAATTCTACAAGACTATTCGGAACGCGCACATGCGAGTGATTTGTTTCCGTAGCTCCGAACTGGAGAATCGCTTGCCTGCGTCTAATGAAAATAAGTCGTAAAATGTGGAGGCTGCAGAGACAGTAACTTGTATACATAAAATCAAGTTTAAAATATGGACGGATGAGTTATCTCTGAGCAATAGAGTAATATAACCGCCTATAGTTTAGTGGGGTATTGCTATAATGTATATCCAAACAATCGTTGCAGACTCTGAATGTTACCTAGGTCCTTATCACAAAAAATCATGCATCAGAAGCGTAGGGGTTCATATTATCAAGTCGCAGCGTTCAAAATCGCATTTTATATTAAGTAATTAGTGATGATGTGTAGAATTTTGATATTAATAATATTATCCGGAGAATATAAACTTACATAGACATCATAGTTTTCGCATTTAGGTATAATCTGAATAGGAATTTAAATACATAGTCCTAAATACACATAATAGAAAATCTGTCGATTCTAGCCAAGGTAAGTTTTGACGCAGCAATCATAAGTCGTAAAATGTGGAAACTGCAGAAACCGTAACTTGTACACATAAAATCAAGTTTAAAAAATATGGACGGATGATATTAGTCCTAAATACACATAATACAATATCTGAGAAAAGTATCAAGATGCGGCAATCAATGCAGCGATGATATAGCAATGGATGGATGATGTGGCACTATAGGCGTGACGCTTGATGATGTGGCACAGATGACGTAGCAGATGAATGTTCCCTTATGGGATGAAAATGGGCGTGGCAATTAGGATGACGTGGCGCTCTCTGATTGGACGGCAACAAAATTGCTTTATCCTACTACTAATGTCTACTTCAGTTTATACAGCCTATGATTTTAGTCCATGGATTATTAACATTCAAAAGTGTTCTGAATTCCAGGTAACTTTTCGCGGGCCACTCAAAATCGCGTCGCGGGCCGCACTTTGCCCAAGTCTGGTATACGGTATACCAATACTTATTTTAAATAGACCACCGTAGTTCTTGAGAAACGGTTTCTTCATAATATCGACGAGAAGATGTCTATAATTCCGCAGTATTGTGTGCAATATCGAAGAAGAGCGAGCCTGAAATTTCGCAAAGGGTCAAGAAGCGACGGAGCTCGATACCAGAGATTGACTGACTGCAATGACACCTTTCGTGAAAATCTTCTACTTGTGTCGATCTGTCGAATGCGATGGCTTTCTAAGGCATTCTAACTGTCTCCCCTATATCCATATCGCAGCCAAAATAGTCACGGGTGTCACGAGTCAGTACTTTTTCTAATACGGCCGGAGCCGGATCAGTACTTTTTTGATCCGGCCAGAATCGTAATTAATAATCACGACTTTTGTAACTAAATAACTACCAACCAACCACACTCAAGTAACCGCCAAACTAGTGCGAAAATAAACGAACCATATTTATAAATTCATGGAACCACCGTACCGTGTAGGGCGGAGCATGGACCGGAACCGGATTGGATATCCGGCCCGACATTTTTGGCCGTAGCCGGACCAGTACTTTTCCTGATACAGCCGGAGCCGGATAGGAAAAATGAAAAACAGGATCGGAGTCGGATCAGAGAATTCGTCGATCCGCTCCGCACCAATTTACATGGCAGTCTACAAAAGTACAGCAAATATTAAATAGAAATGAAACGCTAGAAAACATATTTTGCAAATAAGGACACGAAAATTCGTCTTAAACATGCGCAATGTGAGCGGACTTCTTATTCACTGCATATCAGTCATGCCGCAGATTTATCGGTGTCAGCGTCGTTGCCATCGCTACCGCGGCACTGTCTCAATAAGGTGCTGAAGTGTGGCAAGCTCGCAACTTTGTTCATCGTGTTTTCCCTGCAACGCCAGTACACAGGACATCGACCTTTCGATATATCGCGAGCTTTTACAGATGGCGAGTGTTCCGAGTCACGCGAATGTCGAACATTTGCTTGCAGCGATTCCACAAATTTATTGTCAACTTCGACTGACATCAAATTTTCGGCGATTGCTGCGTCACTACAACCTTTTGCGATGACCTCTTCCATTTCTGGTACGGGGATTTCAGTCTGGATGAAGAGATGAAACGCTGTACTCGATAGGAATAGCGTCTCTTCCATGATTCTATAAATACAATTTGAATTGTAAATGTACCTGATTCACATTCTAACCATGCGCGACTGTGATATTATAGCATCAAAGGTTGCGGGTAATATGCATATTGCATAGTCACTAAGTCAGTCATATGTTACTCGAGAATCGTTCGACGTGCCGCTCATAAGGTCACATCGAACTTTGTTCACACGCTTTTGTAGTTTATAAATAAATACACATGAATAATATTTCCTTCCTATCATAATCACCACCATTCCTGACTACATCAGCAGGTTTCGTATATTATTATTGAAACTGCAATTTGCCGGGTCGCGTAATTTAGACTTTAACTATCCACCAATGTATTCTCGTTCACGTGCGACCTATTGTATTCTTTTTCCGCCATGGAATGATGTGATTGTCAGAACTCTAATGATTAGGGCAAGTTTATGTTGCACTAAAATCGCGAGAATCTTCTACTTAATTTTGGCAAAAATTGAAGTAAAAAGTTGAATTTATGGTCGTTGTCGAATTAGTAGGGTATGAGATATTCGAAAGTTTCCGTTGTATAGCCTAGTGCCTGCAGAGCTGTCAAATTTGTTGCACTGTAAAATACCTCCAATCAGCTTAAAACATCATAGTAGATAGATTCTGAGTAGGAAGCTCAGTCGGAAGCTGTAAAAAAAAGTTGCAAAAACTTGCCCTACTAATGACATTCTATGCATCGTTGTTCATATGCGTCAATAGCATTGTCAATAATACCTCTTTAGAAATTCCTGCAATGATTGTTTTCTTCCGTGTAGAAAGTCTTTGTCGAAATTCCAAAACGAAAACTGTTTTGGTGGCATGTTGGGAACCCTGCAGCTGCTGGTTCTATATTTAAACATTGTTCGATAACAAGATTATATATATTGGAATAGCCAATCAACAACTGTTGTCCTTACAACTTAGGTATCTTCTTCAAACGACGCTGGAGCCATAAAAAGTCACTGTATCTTCTATAAACACGCGTGTGAGGCGCCGAAAAGGATAAGCTGTTTGTCTGGAATTAGATATGCATTGCATAGTTATAGATAGCTAAAGCACACTGAGACACGCGTCATTGTCAATATCTAAATTGGCGCGCATAAGCGGAAACTCATTTCGGACGTAGTGAAGTAGACGTTTACCCGGAACATATACCTGAATACAATATTTCGCATGTTTACTGATATCTTCGCACCTTCAATGTAACGGAATATATCGAATATTTGTCCGTTTTGGTGGTCCTTATTTCCGCATCGCCTACGTGCACTGTGATGAATTCCTGTTACAAATAAATATCTGTATTATGATTAAGTCTCAGACTGTAGACAGGTAGAGGTGATTACAAGCTGTCATTAGTCACGATTGCCAAGCCAATCCCTTATATCTTACGCATACTCGAGCAAAATTTGCCTCAGAGACATGATTATCATACCCTAGCTAGCAAAATGCAACTGAGTCAAATATATGTAAGAACTAATCAAATCAGGCTCATTGTACAATGTACAGTACATGTACAATTGTACATACTATATTGCTATGCAGTGTGATATATACTATCGTGATTAAAATCGCTTCCTGATACTGAATATCCGCTTTTGGAGTAATGTCTTCCATGATGGTAGTGATTGATTTATGACAGGCTAGAAAGTCAAATTGCGTCGACGTTTTGGAAACCAGCGACCGTCAGAGAGGAGAAAATTCCTGCTGTGTCAGTCAACACAAATAGCACTGCAAGTATAGGCCTACGCAAGTTCACAACACGATATTATCTCCTTAGTGCTAATATTCCACAGGTCTCCAGTTCTGGAATGGCATCGATAGTGACGTACCCAACGATTCCTGTCTATAACAGCAATAGATCCTTTGGCCTAAACATGATATATTTATCTCATCGACAACCCATGTTCGTCTGCGGATAAATACGGTCAAGAATAAAATGAATTCCTCGCTATATCAAGAAGTGAATATTATACAATAACTTTGTATACATGACAAGAACAGTCTTGCACAGAATGTTACCGTATTGCTCCTGTGGAGTCACAGTATAGACTCTTTTGGTGAGTATTTTTAAGAAGCGTCTCAAAGACATGCATGACGCAATGTTACGTATCTATTCACGGTTCACAGTCGACGATTACGCGCCATGAAATCTCCGGATTCAAATCAGTAATGAAGTGCAGCATGTTGCTCATTCAGCGAAGAAGTTACATCTGAAGTGAATTGAATAGTCGGATTCGTTATATATCTACTGTTCTTTGTACAATTCGTACATTGTACAATACATTGTCCAGAAACGACCGCACACCACTGAAATTTTGACTGTACTTGGACTATGAACTTTGATTTCCTATTCTAACTCTTCGTCAAATCGGAAGATAATATGGTAATTGATCATGCGTGCGCCTAAATATAATGGACAGTGATGGACAGCCAGCCGACCAACCAACCAACCAACTAACTAAACAAGCCGTCACTCGTGTTCAGCCGAGGCCAGAGCGAAATCATTCTAACAATGACAAGACGTAATTGATACACTGTGACGCAGCGAAAACTGGTGACGTCTCAATGTCCACATAAACATGTTGGGCGCATTTTGCTCTATCCCAGGATAAGCTGGCGCTCAATGAAGTTATTTTTAAAGCTCATTTATATAAAACAACTCTCTCAACAATATCAAATAAGTGCTGTCGGAGAGACACCTATATTTTAGCAGTTGGCCACGCACCGGATGCTTGAAATGGTTCTAGTAAACGACGTCTTGTCGATATGTGCACTTGTGCAGCGAAGAGAATGATCATAATCTTGACAAACATAATGAAAATTGACATTTGTGTCCGGTTGCAGGCAAGGTACGCAGCTGATTCAAGCTTCCGGCTACAATATCGGACTATTCGAAAATGGTGTTACAAAATCCCATTTGCTTTCATTACGACATCTATAGCAGTAATACATTTATTAAACCATAGTGTCCTATATGGTGTCGACACAAGCAAATCTCACGCCTCAGTGAAATTGAGAGTAACTCTCTCGTTTCGCCAGACAGCATTGTTGCGTCTCAATGGCAATCTCCATAACAATGAAAAATTCGAGGCTGATTGTGGGGGTTCCAGGGCCGCGAGCGGAATAAAATTTATATTTTCGTCATCAGTGCAAAGTCAGCTTTCGAATGATACCCGTTTTACCAAATTTAATGCTCGGCAAGCTGGTCAAAAATGATCGTCAAATTGCCTGTAGCCAAAGGGAAATTGTGACGTGATACAATTTCACTGAGCCGTGAGATTTGCTTGTGT
>ATSW01111676.1:0-11261 GCA_000444245.1 Botryllus schlosseri
CATCCACTGCTGGATTTGTTTGCCACACATGCCACCTTAAATTAGGAACCTTTTGCTTCAATACAGAGATGAAGTAAGTCATGAATCTCTGCTATGTCATGTAATAGGCGGAGCCGTCATCACACAATGTGCCAGTACCGGTACTTCAAAACATGTTATATTTTTGTTAGCCTATTTGTCTTAGTCTTTATAATGTCATGTCCACTGTCCAGATTAGGAACTTTGCTTTATATAGCGACTTACGCATGAATTCTTTTCAGTGGAACTGCAAGATACTAGTTACACAGAAGGAATGAGAACGAGAAAAAGAAACAATTGGAAGTTTGGCCGGTGGTGGAATTAATTCACGTTTTCTTGAGACCACACGTGTTACTGCATATCTCCTAAAGAAGAATTAGACCTCCAACAGCAATATTTTTCCATCGATAACCACTTCATCGTGATATCATGAATGAATATACAGTTTGATCCAATGTCGTTTTGGGGATGTGAAGAAAATGTTGCGATATTTTTGCATCGGGTTGCATTGCGATAGGTATGGATGTACGTGAATTTACAAGCTGGTATGTAATCCTGATTTACAGGGACAGCATGTAGGTAGGTAGGCGGTTAAATGACAGTCTCGATCGCAAATGTACAGGAGAACATGTAGATTGGATATACCGGAGGTGACTGTAACATTACAGTCTGGCGTGTAAAGTGAGATTGCCGGACGGGTGTAAGTTAAATTTACATTGACTAACGGTAATGTTAGATTACCACGAAATGTCTGGCTACCGTGCTTCCAAACATTTCGCGGTAAATCGAGGTTTTTATTTTTTACAGTGTACATGCTTTCAAAACATGTTCCACTATTTCTAGTTAATGCAAATATTTACAGCTAAGCCGACCAGGAAACTTCAGTTCGTACGTGATGCCGATTTGTTTGCCTACCATCGGGGAAAGCCTGAATCACCTCACTACTTGCGTGGTAGTTGGTTTTCCATTCAGTAAGTATGGATATGTAAGTATGACTCATTGTGCATTGACCGCAGCTTTTTGGAATTATACAATCTACCATATTTTCAGTTGTTTCCAAGTGTTAATCTAGTAAGCTATACGACTTAACCGCATCGCCCATCGTCTTATTAACTACAGGTCTTGTAATGCGAATAAGGGCGACATGTTGTGACGTTAGTAGTTATTATGATCGGTCGTGATGTGACAGGGGCTGTTATGGGTGCGGTGGCATGATAACGCGAAACTAGTGGTGACATGGTGACCCTTTTGATCAAGTAAAGAGACAAGTGATTGGTCTTTAGTTATTGTTTGTATCCCAAATTATTATATATGACCGATTCGAGGTAATCCTAACGTTTACGGTGATTGCGACATAATATAAATCGGAGGTGTCAAACTCAAATGTGCTCGCGGGCCAGTTTTCCAGTTTTGACGACGCCGCGGGCCGCAGAATTTTTTATAGGTATTCTATGTCTTTCCAAGTAGGCCTTATTTGGTGGGAATGAATTGTCCTATTGAAAGTGAGCCGATCCATCAGACTGGCAGTAAACACACATCGTCAAAATGTGATTTACTCTTGTATCAATTGAGGCCTGGCACGAAAAGAATCATCACATTTATGCCTATTTGAATTGAATTGTTGTTGTACTTGATATATATTAATTATAAGATGTATACACCATATGGGTGGACAAATGTATGATGCCATCATAAAAGCTCTCGGGTTATAATTTTGCAGCTACTATGAATATTTTGAATTTAACAGATTGATAATAGAGACTGACCTGATATCAAAACATTTTTAGGTTGAGCATTGTAATTCCAATCCAGGATTCGGGTATACTTCTGATAAGTAGGCCTAGGCTATTTATTAATCTCATGGCCAAATATCTTCAAATAATATAAATATATTAATGAATGTGTCCTAGTGATTGAAATATCAGAAAGCCGAACGGCCCATTGTTGTTACATCGATGGAGCGTACCATTGCATTTAAGTGACCTTACATAATAATATGGTTTAACGAACAAAAATGTATAACTAACAGATTGCCAATGGTTTCTATAACTACTTGCTAAGATGGTGAAATACCAAGCTGCGACCTTTCGATCTATTACTGTTCCCCTGATCAACGCGATTAGTTCTGTTGCGTCCATGGTTCTAACAAATTCACGGCATTCCGAGTCTCTCCGAGTTCAGTCGAGTCATTTTCATTTTGCCATCGAATTAGCCCGAGTCTGAGTATTTCTAAGAAAGCTCGCATTCGAGTCAAACTCACAAATTTCAGTCACGAATCGTCTAAGGGTCAGGTTTTGTCATCATGGATTGGAGATTTGACGAATAGTGAATCTTCCACTGCATGGTAGCGCTTGCATTTGATTTGATAGTGAAGTTTGATGAATAGTTTCATGCTTTCGGAGCAATATAAGAGGGAATTTTCACTTTATATTGTCAAAATGATAAAAATCTAAAATGTCGTCGCGGGCCGCACAAAATGCTCTGGCGGGCCGCGTGTTTGAGACCTCTGATATAAATCCGTATTCTTATGGGCGCGGCGGTGATTCGTACTTTCGGGTATAGACTGCGGGCGGAATGTTGTACTTTCAGCAAAAAAGGTGTGAAATGGTTTGCTAAATCTAGGAATCACTTGCAAGGTAATATTTTGGTAATTAGTTTACCACAGAGCTGGCGTAGACGGCGATTCGAATACCAACAATAGCCGCGTTCACATACTAACACTTCAAAAAGGT
The DNA here is from genome assembly GCA_000444245.1 of Botryllus schlosseri. Classification (NCBI taxonomy): domain Eukaryota; kingdom Metazoa; phylum Chordata; class Ascidiacea; order Stolidobranchia; family Styelidae; genus Botryllus; species Botryllus schlosseri. Next base: position 2,751 of record ATSW01111676.1, read on the forward strand.
GTGAAATATTTGTAACATCCTACGAGCGCTCACACGATAACACATCAGACATAGCCATCTCTTGTGGTTTGGTGTTACAGAGGTAGGAATCACGCACAAGTAATATTTTGGTAATTAGTTTGTCACAGAATCGTCGTAGACGGCGATTCGAATACCAACAACAGCCGCGTTCACATACCAACACTTAAAAAAGGTGTGAAATAGGTTGCAAATCTCGCGATCGCTGACAAGATAACACATCAGACATAGCCATCTCTCATGGTTTGGTGTTACAGAGGTAAGAATCACGCACAAGTAATATTTTGGTAATTAGTTTGTCACAGAGCCGGCGTAGACGGTGACTCCAATACCAACAACTCCAATACCAACAACTCCAATACCACAACATTGACAAGTGTTTAAAATCTAGTTTTCACTTACTTTACTATATCACTATAACTCGTAAACTTGAATTAATTCATCCTGATTGTATTCATATGACGGATAATTTTTATTCAACTGTAAAAGTTGTAACTAATCTATAAAACACACTACTCGGTGCATACGACGAGATTTGAATACTCAGTCTATGATAGCAATTCGCGCAAGTGAATCCAAGACATCGGGCTGTGAGAAAATCTTCACGGGCGTTGTTATTACCACATTGACTTACTACCTTATCCGACTTACTCAAAGTAAAGTAGACACGATTTCAGTAATATACACAATCATTGCAACTGCAAACTATATTAATCAATCTCGGTCGTATTCGCATATCACAGACCTGTGTTTTTTATTCCTTCAGTAAAATGTAGTCATAACATTTTGATGATAACGTGCACACGCAAGAAACATTACCGCGATTTTATAATTGATCACCCGACTTAAGGTTCCAAAAAACATTACCGAGATTTTTATAAACTGGCCATATTACTCAACACATCTATCAATATCAGAACACAAGTCCAATACCAAAACAAAAGTACTTTTTAGTTTATTAAAAAACAAATCATTCGTCTTCAACTCGTGTTTTTTAAGATTTGTATTCAGAAATTCATTACGAATGAGTTGTAACGAACTTACGAAAAAGTTGTAAAGCAAGCATTTTAGAAACAGCATTACCATCATCTCGATTCGTGAATCTACCAAACACAATCATGATCGATGTATTGAAATATATCACAGACGTATTAGACTCTAGTAGAGTTGTCAACCTAAAAGTACAAGCATACTCGATCCTCATTTCAACTGCGGGAGCGAAGTTTAGTAATCGCTTGCAATGACATATCCAACAACTCACACAAAACCTATTGTCGGAATCTGCGACGTCGAATTGAAACATACGCACATTACGCAGTATTAAAATATCACTTTGGATACCGGAGTACCATTTTAAGTGTGGTAAGCTCTGTTTACAATCTCTATCGAACGTGTGAAATGTAAAGCATCACGAGGTTACACTATTAGGGCAGAGATAATAAAGTTGGATTAGCAATGAAGTCGATTATCGCGTTCGTCAGGATTTATCAACCAAGGATTAAAGAAACCGGTTGATCGCGGCGCATTAAGTTAGTGTTAATCTGACAAGTTAACAAACTGGCACAAACTATATCTAGGTATCTATAAAACTGCGTACACTGCGTATCATTCCTACGTGCAAATATTTCCGATGATGGCTGTGCCAATTGTATGTCTCCTAGGTAATGGCTGTCCGAAACAATCAACGAAGATGAGTAGTATATGTTATGTGCGGAATGTGCCCATTCGAGATTTATTATAAGTAAACAAAGATTATCAATATAATAAGTAATTAAAGATTTACCTCATTCTCATTTTTACAGCAATACTTTTATGACCTTGTGTGCGGCAATCAAAAAAGGGGGGATTGACGTTAGAGAGAAAAAGAACAAGGAATCTCGATTGACCTTTGTACTATGGTCAGACACGAAACTTACTGATTAGTAATTCTACTTGTACTTTTCCACTCACTTCCTGATTCTACCCTGGTTGACCTCTGGACAGGAAACCGAATTTAGTAGTAATTTTTATATTTTCCCACGAACAACAATGGATTGGCTTTTAATTTCAATGGTATGCACGCCGACGAATCGATATAGTTCTCCTGTCTTGACTTGTCGTTCCGTGGTGGGCTGATTAATCCAATTACGTGTTAACACGACGGGGCTAGGTAATAGTTGCCTACCGACAAATCACCCTGACCTGTCGTTTTGTGGTCCCATTTCGTGACGGGGCTTGGCAATAATGGCTCATAAAACTGGTTGATTTGTCGTTCCGCGGTTGATTCAATTTCGTGTACGGTGAGACATAGGAATAATTGCCGGTCGTGACGTCAATAAAGTTTTCTTCTGATCGGTGAGACCCCGGTGCGTGTTTCAGGAGTCAATATACGTCCGGCTGTGCAAAGTGAAGCTTGTGGTCTATCTCATACTGTCGTACTTGACCCCTTTGTTTTGTTGTCGACCAAGATAGCAACGAGAAATGTTCTGTTATGGTTATAAATATGTATGCCATTTCGAGTCATATCGAGAAACAGAGAGAATGCCGTGCAGTGGAAAGTCATATTAGGCGCGCCGACATAGATTAATTTCAGTAAAGTAACATTATGAATATAATAGGCAATTAAATGTATAGCTGACTCTCAATTTTGCTCGCATCAACGTGTTAACTTCCGGTATTACGTACCTAGTAATCGGTGCAAGCAACAACTGTAGCTGTTCCATACCTATACCGCATTCTAGCGTCTCATAAGGACAGAAAGTCCCAACCAAACAATGTATTTATGATGGGTTCTTTTACTGCTTCACGTCTGGTCAAGCGTAATCATGCCGGTGCCTGTAAATGATATGCAATTTACCACGGGATATTAATTTTGTATGCTGTACATGATTTACAACTTGAATCGATCTGTTGTCGAACTAATGCTTTACCCGTCTGTACGATATATATCGATCACGAGCTCACCACGCACTTGTCGTTCGAGGGTGACTAATTTCCCTGTGGACAATCAGCTGTGGTCGCGTGTGCCTTAACATATCTTCAACACTTGTTATGTCAACACCCCCAAACATATTTACAATATCATACTTAGGATATATTGATTCGGCGGAGTGTTGCCGGTGGAGAATTGCTGTGTGACCCTTTCGAGCCTCGCAGTCGCATTTACCGTTCGAACTCTGAAACTACGAGTACGATGTCAGATTCAGTGGTACAGTGACGAATCGGGATAGCTCGCTTCATCGGAGGATCAGTGGACTTACCCTATTTTGCAGAAACGCGCTCAGTTTTGGTGGTGCAATAATGAGGGATGAATTGTGACAGATCGTACGTGATGCGATCTAGCCTGCTTTCGGTGAGGTGTAAAGATGAGTGGGGAGATTTTGAAGTCTGAATTCACCCCGGCTCGGGTTGCCAAATCAAAGTCCAAAAATCAGGCTGGCAGGTAAAGTCCTGTTATTTCCACATATTCTGAAATCTAGCTGACATCCGATTCTCAAAGCCCCTTGACCGTATCCACTCCGGCTTAGCTCAAAACTGATGAAATCATCTGCGCCGGGTCCGGCGATGATTCGTGACCACCTCCGTCCAGACGAAATGGTTTTGCTGTAATGTGGATGTCGCTGTGTATTAATTTGCGTACAAGGAAACTTGGTATCGCTCCTTTGGTGGAATTCCATTTGATTCGTCTGTATAGGTGTTATTAGTGCGATCGGCTTTGGCACCTCAAGGAGTATATTGACAAAAATCCTTGGCTTGGCATAACGTGAATGGANAGANACTNNGATCCATCCGGACAGAAACGCGTGTATATCGCTTCCGGCTCTCACCGTAGTGGATTGTACATACTCGCCACGTTCGCCAAATTCTCTAAAGTATCATACGCAACACGCATCGATTTAGCATCTGAAGGATACTACTGGCTAGGATTTGAAGACAAAATCAAATGATTTGGATGCAGTGTGTACCTNGAAAGATGGACCGGGTCGAGTGCACGGCGTCANGACGNGAATTGTGTACGAGACNCGTTGAACATACCTATNNTGAAATCGAATTTCAAAAGTNTATTGAGACAGTTNAAAGCCGCNGGAAACGCCAAAACCAACTATGCAACTTNGCNAATATCGTTGATCAAGAGCANGAGTATCGGGTTAGGAATCTCGACTTGCGAAAGGAGTCGAAGCGTCGCGAAACCTTTGAGAAATCGCCCAGCTATCCCATACCACGGGCGGTCGGCGAGTTGGCAAAACAAGGTTTATTCTACCTCGGTGACCTGGACAGAACGCAGTGCTTCAGCTGCTCCGGCGTTCTCCGCAACTGAAGGCCTACGGACGATGTATCTGAAATACACTTGACGTATCTCCCGGATTGTTGCTTCGCACGTGGCGACGATTCGGGGAATGTGGCGCTAACCGAGCACGAACGAGACAATTTGTATAAGTTGCTTGGCGACAAAATACGACGTCTCACTTTACATCTACAAGAACCACAGGAACCCACCGAGGACGAAAAGCGATGTCTTGTGCAATTATTTCCTTGTCTTAACCCCGTGAATCCTCTCATGTCGTCGTTGTCAAAAAGAATCGCAACGTTCGACAAGGGCTGAGAACTGAATAAAATTGAGGCTAGTGTTGATCAGTTAGCAAAAGCGGGGTTTCACTACATTGATTCGGACAGAACCAAATGCTCTTACTGTGACGGCGGGCTTCGTTGGGACCGTGAAGACGAGGTTTGGACAGAACATGCAAAATGGTTTCCGCAGTGCGAAAACGTAATCCGAACGAAAGGTATCGAGTTTGCGCAACGTATCGAAAAGACAGACCCGAATCTCAATCGTCCTGTGATTAGCAACCCCATAACCAGGCAAGAGTTGATCAAACGTCAAAAATTGATCTGCGGAAACGTCAGACGTGAGATCGAGCTATGAGTTAAATAGTGGCGATAAAACGATTGTATATAGCGTATCAACACCTTTTTGCGAGACTTGGGTGACTGTGTCTTTTATGCTGATAACACTACCGACAAATTAGAATGTATTTCGTTTATATTCATTGTAAAATTATTTGAGCAATAAGAAGATGACGGGGGCGCAGTTGCTTACTACACAAGTCAGTCGGTGTGACTAAGCAGNCNCGTGGTCAGCAACGAAATACAGTCACTATTTCTGAGGTACTCGAGTCAATCTTGTCTACTTGTACTATCACGTGTTTGCGCTCGATAGTTTTATGGGGACCTACTCTTTTATAATTAGGATATAAAAGCGATTTCACGATACCGACATTTCTTTAAAACTACTTGAGTACTCCAAAGCTATATTTTGTCCTTCCATTTGAACTAAATTGAGCGTGTGTTGTAAATCGCTCCAGCTATCTCGATAACCTCGCCAGAATGCGTAGTTTCGTCTGGATCTAAAGTGCTCATCACGTTGTGTGTACAGACAGAGAGGGATTGCAGTGGCGACTTGCTTCAGTCGAGTAACGGACGATGTCGATTTCACAGGCGTTCCAAAGTATATCTTGTGAGAATGATATACCCCCACCCCGGCTATTCTCGCTACGACATTGGATCATTTGGCTGTACTAAGGTGGGCATACCCCGACGGGGATGATCGAGTGCGCTCGATCTTTTTCATGTAACGGTAGTTTGGGGCGCTTTTACTATTCGCCTGTACGTGTTTACACAGGCCCCCGTAAGTAGTGTAGTAGCTCGGTCTGGGGGTGGCAGGGGCTCTTATGGGCCCGCTCGACCGGTGCCGCGAAAACTCGTGTTGTAACGGTGACCCTTAGTCACGTGATTGGTACTTAGTTATTGTATATATCGCAAATTGTTATATATGACCAATTTGAAGTAATCCCAACGTTTACGGTGAGCACGACTTCGATATATCGTTATTCTTATGGATGCGGCGATGATTCGTACTTTCGTTTATAGACTGCGGGCGGCATGTCGTACTTTCAGCAAAAAAGGGTGTGAAATAATTTGCTAAATCTCGGAATCAGTCGCTTGGTAATTAGTTTGCCACAGAGCCGGCGTAGACGGCGATTCGAATATCAACAATAACCACGCTCACAAACTAACACTTCAAAAAGGTGTGAAATAGGTTACAAATCCCGCGATCGCTCACAAGGTAATACCTAAGTTATAACCATCGCTCGCGACTTGCTGTTACATATATTCCAATCACTCACAAGGTGCTATTTTGGTAATTAGATTGTCGCAGAACTGGATTTCACTGGTAAGATTTAATATGTAACGAATAACAGAACCGTCGCAGACGGTGATTCGGATACCGACAAATTCTCACTAATTTCTGATCCAACCTAATCCTCTGTGAAGTTGGTGCTTATTCAAAAAGGTGTGAAATAATTGTAAAACCCTACGTCACTGACAGGACAATGCATCAGACATAGCGATCTAGTTATAGCACGGGTCGGAATCCGTTCGCGAGATGTTCTATAGGTAAATTGAGGTAATCCGAAACGAAATATTTTGACTTGGGGTAGTGGGAATTGAAATAGGATTGACAAACACGACAAACATCTTTCAAAGTACCATTTCGATATTATACGCACTTCGATTTGAAACAAGTAATGAAACATTACAACTCTACTCACGATCCGCCTTTCCGTTTGTCAAAGAGACATTTTACCATACTCAAAAGAAATATTCACAACATTACCCGATGTTAAAAATATAGTTTTCACTTACTTGATTATATCACTACAACTCGCAAACTTGAATTAATTCATCCTGGTTGTATTCATATGACCGATAATTTTTATTCAACTGTAAGGGTCGTTACTATTCTGTAAGACAAAGTATTTACTAATCGGTGCATATACACTTGACATAAACCTATTTCATTTTGAGTATACGAGATTTGAATGCCTGATCAATAACTGAGAATTAAATTATCACAAGTGAATCCGTATATTACAGCATAAAAGATATTGGAATGTCAGCGACTCTGTACGGTCATAGTTACTACCACATTACCTAATTTACCCGGTCAACTCGTCATGATCATTCCTGAAATCAACACAAACATGACCACTGACTTGAGTTAACCACAAAACATCATCAAGTTTTAAATCCACTTGTAGCTTACGGATTATTTGAATGCGGGTTATGTTTTATTGCAATTGAGTTAACGGAAATAGTATTAAGGCTCGACATTTTAACATTTTACCATACTCAGTCAATCAGGAAAACGTTGTCAAGTAAATCCGTTTGTAACTTACCCATCCAACTCAACAGTATCCGTATAGAAAGTAGACAAGATTAGGAGAGTACATACAATCGCTACAGTCTAAAATCCATAACAAGTTCGGTTGTATTCAAATTACGACGATGCATCATTTTTGTTTAACTTGAAGTAGTTACTATTCTGTAAGATAAAGGAATTACTACGCGGTGTATTCTGCAAGACAAAGTAATTACTACTCGATATATTTTGTAAGACAAAAGTAATTACTACTCGATGCAGGCACCTTGAGATTAACATAATATGTTTGAGTATACGAGATTTGAAAGTCTGATCAACGTAGTTGGGAATTCATTTCTTACAATCGAACGCTGGCGTTATATCGAAAGTTATCATGCTATAAACATAAGGATTGACACATTGATTCGACATTTGTAATATTCGATCATGACTTGATTATTAAATTATTCACGGTAATTAGACCAGGGTTGTGTTAAAGGTTATTACGATACCAACAAACTTTTCAGAAACATTGTTATTAACATATCGATTTGTAAAACTACGCGTGTTTGAAATGTTTTGATTGGGAAGATTAAGCCGTGTTCGTAAAAACCACGCTGCGTATTGTGGATATCAGGAAATATTTTACAAATGTAATTGTCTGCAGTAAACAAGACTAAAGATGAAACAACAATTTCCTTTGTTGAACAATAATCGGCACAATACTTTATTGTCGGTGAGAATTGAAACACTTTCGCGCAATACCCGGTGTCAAGATATCACACTAGGTGAATTGGCATACCACTATTTGATTAATGCTTAATCCGTTCGCATCATTTCACACACACTTTGATCATTACAAAAAACAAATTGGAATATGTTTGCTAGGTACCTCCTATTCAACTATACTTGAGTAATACAGAAACCTCTTAACATTAATAGAATCGAAATATGCGCTACACTTAAATCTACTAAATGTGTTTGCATTGTTGTTCATTAGTGATCATACATTATCATTTGAATCTTCTAAAGTAATTGTAATCATAAAACCAAACTACTGAAAATCATTACCACCACAAAAACAATTTGTATGATATTCACCAAACACATCCTAACTCAGTATGAAGAAATTATTTGTAGAGTGCATACCGGCAAAGAAATCAGAAACACAACCAGCACCGAAAATGATAAATGCGTTTCGCGTAACTATTGATACAAGTTCATTTCTATCGGGCGAAATAAATGCCATTACAAAACTCAGAGCATGCAAAGGTCTTGATTGATGTGAATTTCGATTTGTGTCTTATGACACC